>CATIWQ010202295.1:0-53681 GCA_949673415.1 Euphorbia schlechtendalii | reverse complement strand
AGTTCTTAACATCGTATCGATCCAATCCTGTTAACTTGGTCCAAACATCCGTTAACTTGTAATCTTCATCTTTTTCAATCTCATCATATTTCTCTCCTAAACCAAACCATTTGATTAAATCCATCAAAGTGAACTTTTATTCTTCTCCTCCATTCCTAAATTTCTTCTCTAAGATATTCCCATCATCAGCAATAGTAACCAAGAACTCGAGGACCCATTCCTTGATAAAAGGAAATCGCATAAGCACAAACTTTTCCAATCCAAAAAGCGAGAAATATCCCTCTACTTCTACGTGAATCCTAGTATCAATAGCAAAAGTAGGATCATAGAAAAGCGTACCGTGAAAATCAAAGTTCTTGATTCTCAAATATCTTTCCGCATCCTCATCGCCATAAATCGGAAAGGGACAACCAACCTCAGTTTTTTGGTTTACCAATTTCTTTTTCCCTTTTGATGAAGTTGCTATAGCCTTCTTAAGAGCCATTTGAAATCAAGAAAGAAAGTTTTGGAGAATAGAGAAAACTTAATTTTTGAGAATTTTGAGATTAAGAATAAGAGTTTTTGTGAAAACAACTCATGAAAAGAGGTTATTTATAGGGAAAATAGAATAATTATTGCCTTTCCAACTGATAGAATTTGAATATAACCGTTAGAATATAACTGTTACAGCAATAACTGCTGTGCAGATCGCACAGGTCACGATCACGAGAGTAAGTTACGATCGTGACTTCCTCTTACTCAGAAACAGATTGTTTAAATCTCAAATGATCATGAGCGCGAACCAGATCGCGATCGCGATATGTCAAAATTCAAAATATTTTTCTTCTTTCTTCTATTTTACTTGAAAAACTATACTAAATTAAAATATTTTAAAATAGAAATAAACTACTATAAATATATATTAGGAAAATATAAGAGATTTTATGGATTTATGGAGTTTTTCAACCCCTTGACTTCATATTCATGGATGAAATCTAACTTAACAACTTCTTGGATGCAAGCATCAATCAAGTCAAGTTTCATGCAAATATCTTCATCCATAAGATGTTTGTTAACTTTACCCATATTAAATTCTACCGTATCATCACCTATCCTTAATTTAATTTTGCCTTCCGAAACATTGATCAATGCTTTGCCAGTATGCATAAAAGGTCTTCCTAAAATTATAGGACACTTTTCATCATATGCAAAATCTAGCACAACAAAGTTAGTTGGGAAAACAAATTTATCCACTTTAACTAGCACATCTTCTATTATGCCATAAGGACGTTTAATTGACTGGTCAGCTACTTGTAAAACCATATTTGTCCTTTTAACTTCATCATCAAGGTTCAATTCTTTGAAGATTGATAAAGGCATAAGATTTATACCAGCCCCAAGATCACTTAAACATTTTGGAAAAGAAATGTTTCCAAGTTTACACAGAATTGTGAAACCCCCTGGATCTTTTAATTTATTGGGCATTGTAGCAGTTATTATTTTGCTACAATCTTCAGTTAAAGATACCTTTGATATTCCTTCTAAACTACGCTTTCGAGATAAAAGTTCTTTGATAAACTTACCATAGTTAGGAATCTGAGAATGGCTCCAATAAATGAAAGTTTGATTTCCAGACCTTTGAATTCGTTGATGAAATCGATGAATTGCTTATCTTCATTCTTCTTCTTCATCCTATTCGGAAATGGTGGTTGAGGGGGATTAGCCTTTCCGGATTTAGGTTGTTCATCCACTCCTGCTTTTTCATCAAATTTACTCGGATATTCATCCGGTACTTTAACAACATCATTATTAGCAAGCATAGTCAAAGGATTTGGTTGATCTAACAATTTACCACTACGAAGGGCTATATCATGCATATTTTCTTTAGGATTTCCTTTTGTGTTACTAGGTAAATGACCTTTTCCTTTAGATGGAATAGAACTCGCTACTTGACCAATTGGTATTTCCAAATTATGAATAGAAGATGATTGATTTTTAAACATTTGATCCATCTTATTCTCTAACTTTTTGTAACATTCTTCCAACTCTGATTGCTTATTACAAACTCCCTTTAGAAATTTGTCTATTTTACTTGTTAACTTCCCTATTCTATCAGTACTTTGGTAATTCTTTTGTTGATTATCACCATATTTCCAATTTGAATTTCTATAGTTATTTCCATTATTTCCATAAGAATTTCCATGACTTTGAACATAACTTAATTGCTCCCCTACACATGGGTTAAAGTTACACTCAAAAGCGGTGTGTTCGATTTGACCATAATTTTCACATGTCAAAGGATTATTCTTACTTGCATGCATGTTATCTATTTTGTTAGATAAAGTAGATATTTGTGCTTGCATAATAGAAATAGAATCTAATTCATGGACTTTTTTAACTGAACTAGAGGATGAAGATGCAGCATGTGAATGAGTAAGATTAGTAATACTTACTTGTGCTCTCTCCACTGGCCACATACTATTGTTGCATGCCATATCTTCCAAAAGTTCAAAAGCTTCTTGACTAGTTTTCTTCATAAGAGATCTCGTAGCCATAGCATCAATTTCTCCTCTTGTTGCATGATTTATAACATTGTAGAAGGTTTGCAGAATGGCATTCTGAGGTAGACCATGATGAGGATAAACTCCTTGAAGTTCCTTATAACATTCCCAGGCTTCGTATAAGGATTCACTATCTTTCTGGGTAAAAGAACTGATCTCTTTGATGAGTCTTGCAGTTTTGGGCAAAGGAAAATATTTAGTCAGAAAGGCTTGGGCTAATTGGTTCCAAGTAGTGATTGAATTTGGGGGTAATGAATTCAACCAAACTTTTCACTTTATCATGGAGTGTAAATGGAAATAAGTGATGTTTAACTGCTTCATCAGGAACATTGGGCATTTTGAAGGTATCACAGACTTCTAAAAAGTTTGCAATGTGAGAATTCGGGTTTTCATTGAGTAGACCATAGTATTGCACATTGTTGCTAATCATTAGAAGTAATGCTGGTTTTATTTCAAATTGATTTGTATCAATTGGTGATCTAGCAATTCCTTGATTGTTACCATTGATGGTCGGGATAACATAATCCATAAGCCTTGGTTCGGGTGGATCTTCATTTGGGTTTGGATTTGGGTGTTCGATCCCCGGAAACTATGCCAAAAACTTATTCGCCACTTTTCCACTGATAATTTTAATAACTAGTGGTTTAGAAAACTTGTTCGTGAGACTTCGCTACACTCGTTTTGTAAGGCTTATCCTCAATAATGGTGCCAAAAACTTGTTCACGAAAAATGTAGGTGTTGTCAATACCTATTATCAAATAGAAAAATGATGATAATTGCAAGTATACAGTTGCGATGTAGTTTTAAAAGATATCGAACCCACAGGGAAGGAACCAGGTCTAAGGATCAACATGGAAAGACAAAGTAAAAGAAAATAAAAATAGATTTGAGATTTTTTTGGATAGGAAGATTAGAATGAAAAGTTGAGTAAATATAGATGTGGAAGATTAGAGAATCTAAATGTAAAGAATTTTCACTACGTACAAGTATAGCAGAGAAAACATACAACTTCAACAAAGATGTTACGACTCACTAAACTAATCTAACAGACTCGGTTCAAAACACTCAGATGTTCATTGATTCGACGCAGAGCAATACATGAAATAACTTTTCAAAACATAGCGTAAATGAAATAAGACAATTACAGAAACCTGGACAATGTCAATACTATGCTTAGTACAGGTCGCTCTCACCTAGCCACATTTAGCAAGTTACCATTCCAAAAATGTTGGCTCACTAAACAACGTTATATCACAGATTCAGTGATTATGCACGATATCATTAACCCCGAAACTACTCTTAAAATTAACTCCAACGCATATAACTTGATTAATATAAAAGAAATAGCACGAAATACCTATTATGACACATAGACATATCATGAACTTCAAAATAGAAAGTATAAGTAGAAAGCAAAGCAGCGTTGTAAGGTATGCAAGTGAAAGCTAAAGTTGATCAAACCATATCCACTCTTTAATGGGAGTCATCAACTCCCGCAATTCTTGCGTCTGCTTTGAATTTGGTCTCGGCCCGTACAGAACCTTCGCTAGGATGCTATTCTTTGTGAATATCGAACAAACGAATATTGAAGAACGAAAACTTTTGTTGATAAGTGATTTGTAAGTACACTTATACAACAATCGCTCGAGAATATAGAGAAATCTAATGATCAAAACAAGGATTTGAATCACATAAACATTTTCTCACTAACACTTAAGAACGTAGCAAACTCTCTATCTACACACACTATACGTAACCCTTTTTTCTTTGCACTTCCTTTATTGCACTGAAGGTATACGAAATTGGTTGGAATTGGAGCCCTATTTATAGAGTTTGAAAGGTTACGTCTATCCAAACGAAGGGTTGTGTCCATTGGTTAAAGATTGTATCTCTTCATTATGATTGGTTGATAAGCTTTGATATAATCCATAATGGATAAGCACCTTTTCATGATTGGTTGACTCCTGATAGGTGTCTGTTCATTGGTAGTTGATGGCGGTTGATGGCGATTGATCATGCTTATCTGGCAGTTGTTAGTTAAGAAGATAATACCAGAAAGCCATCCAAGTCATGACAGCGATACACAAGTCGCGATAATGAATCTTTGATTGGCAAACTTCTGTTTCTGAAGTAAACAAGTCGTGACCGCGAATGATTTTCGCGACTGTGAACTGAGTTTTACTCAGAAATCTTCTTATAATTTCACCGATCTTTGACAGCTTCGATCCTAAGGCGAATCTTTAACTTCCATGCATCTTTTCGCACCTTTGTTACTCTTTTTTCATAGAATTCCACTTTAGATCATTTTACTCGCAAGATTTACCTAGTATCTGCATTTGGATAAAAAATAACAACATACACATGAAATCTTTTATATGAAGTATAAAAATGACTAGAACTATAGTGTTTAATGTATAAAATTAATGTGATAATAAGTGTAATTACACACTTATAAAATCCTTGTAATTAACTACTGGGACATGGGTCTAACTAGAGGAGTACCAATCCAACTCGAGGTTTTTTAGGAAAACCTCATTTTTCACCCGCAAAACCCCAAAAAACACAAAAATAAACACACTCAAGCCCAAAAGTCTCCTAAAACTAAGAAGCTAACACCTCTAATTTAATCAGAACGATTTTAGAGTCGAAAACATCAAGAAAATAGTCCTCCCATGCTTTTTTTTCATTTCTTGAAGATTTGTGGATAAAACACCAAAAAAATGAAAATAAATGCTAGAGATTGCTTTTTTGAGTGATTTTGGATTCTATAGAAAGTTATTTGAAGGATATACCCAATATCTTAAGTCCCAATCAAGGATTAATTAAAGAAAATGAAAGAAAAATCAAATGAGTAGGATTTTTCACACTTTTTCCCTAACTTTCCCAATAAGTTTTTTATTTTCTCTCTCTCAAATATTCTTTATCCCCAAATGTGGTAAAAATAATGCTCCTCCCTCTCTCCTCAAAGTTTAAGCTTATTTATACCTTTTAAAGTTAGCTAAAAAAGACAGCAATGAAAAAATGGACAAATAACAATATAAAAAGAGGAAAACTAGGTAAAAATCCAGTGCTACTCTAGCTTGACTGGCGGCGGCCTAGCAAGAGGATCATCCTCGGTCTAGGAGAAGAGACCCTAGACCGATGGTTGGGGGACCGAGTCTTGGAGGAACCCCCTTGAGGTCCTAGAGACCCCCCAAGGAAAACAACTTTTTGACTTTTTATCCATTTTTCAACTTAATATTTAATATTTTTTATGTATTTTTAAATATTATAAGTGAATAAAACAAGGTTTTTAAAGGTTACAAACACTTGTTTTATTCCTAATAAAAGAAAAAAGGTACTAAACCTATAAAATAAAATAACCTAATGATTAAATTAATTATTTTAACAAGTAAGAATGGTTAAGAAGGGTGGAAAACTTCCTTCGATGTCATCTTAGCCCTGATTATGGGTCAACAAAAGTTTGAACAACCAGTATAATAATAAGCCTTCATCATCATTAAGGGACCGAGAATCCCATGCTCACACTTGTATTAGAGTGATCTCTTGAGGGGTAGCTTGTGAGCACGGGATTCTCGATCCTTCTCATGAAACGATGATGAAAGCTTATTGCTTAAACTTGCATTCTTGATTTTTGCGAACTCATAATCAGGGCTATGATGACATCAAAAGAAGTTCTCCCGGCCTTTCTAACCCTTCTCATATGTTAAAATATTTAATATAATCCTTAGTTTATTTTAATTTATAGGTTTAGTTCCTTTTTATTTCTTTGTTATGAATAAAAAAAATTGTTTTAAGCCTTTAAAGCCTTATTTTATTCACTTGGAATATATAAGAAATATATAAAAAATATTAAAAGTCAGATTTTATATGATAGAAAAGTCAAAATATGCATAAAGTCTTAAAAGTTACTTACCCCTAAAGTTGGGGTCACCGGGGCCTTGGGGGGTTTTGAACCTAGCACCCCTATTGTCAGTCTAGTGCACTTAGACACTAGACTAGCATCGGTGGTTCTTGTTCGACGGCAGTCCTCTTGCTAGGCCATTATCGATGAAGCTAGAAGGGCACCAGGTTTTTGCTTGGTTTTCACCTATCCCTCCCCCTTTTTACCCTAATTTTGCCTGACCTATAATGGTATACAAGGACAAAATTTTAAGAAGAGAGGGGGGACATCATTTTTTCCACTTTCGGGTGGCAAAAATATTTGGTGAGAGAGAGAAAAGGGAAACTTGGTGACAAAGTAGTGAAAGAGGAGGAAAAATTCATTTCTCTTGATTTTCCTTCCATTTTCTCAACTTAAACCTTGTTTCTCACATCTTGGGTAGATCCATCAAATACCTTTCTATTGAACCCAAAATCAATCAAAAAATTCATCTCTAGCATTTATTTCAATTTTTTAGTGTTTCATCCATAAATCTTAATAAATATACAAAAAAATGCTTGGGAGGTCTCTTTTTTAGCATTTCTAGCTTTAAAATCATTGGGATCATGTTGGAGGGGTAAGTTTCTGAGTTTTAGGAAACTTTTGGGCTTGATTGTGTGTTTATGTTCGTGTTTTGGGGGGGGGGGGTTTGTGGGTGAAAAATGAAATTTAACCTGGTGCCCTTCTAGTTATTATGGGGCCCTTCTAGTTAATTAAGATAGTTATTGAACATGCAACATGGTACGATGGAATTTCAAAACTTAAAATTAACCTAAAGGATCACCTAAGCATGCCATGATTGATATAATCTAAGTTAAAAAATTCCAAAAGATGCTAAAAGGTTTATAAAACTTATAAAAGAAACCTAACATCTAAGTTTAGGACGTTACCAAATAACGCGTGCTACTCTTTGTCTTTTTGATGAAACATTCCCTTAGAGCAATTCGGCAGAACTTCATTAGCATGAGCCTTAAAACTAGGATAGCCTCTATGATTGATCCACACGGATCTTCACTAACCAAAACTTGTAGAGGTAGAACCTGTTAGTAGATAGCACCTGCTAGACCGCTCGAAGACCAACCTGAAAATATAAATTGAGAAGGCTCTCTTCAAATAGAAAGAGCCATCAAAAGAAATTCTTCGTTGTTGGAAGAAACTTGTAAAGGGTCTCACACAACGAAAGAAGAAAGAGATGTCGAACTCGGAGAGAAATGCTAAGCTGAAATATTTGTGTTGTGTGATTTAAAGAGAACTGGAGGCCTATATATAGGGAAAGGGGGAGTGTTAGACTCTCCCCTAAAACTCAATGTGGAATGGGAATATTCCTATCCCACAAGCGGGTTAGCCATGTGGGTCACTTGGACCCACGGGCTAACCCGTGACTCATCACAAGGCAAGCCATAGCGGGCTTGCCTTGTATCGCAAGCATAGGCTTGCGGGATGCGGGCTTGCACATAGCCCTCCTGTAAGTGTTGCCTTGGGCAGTGCTTGCTAGCCTGCTGCCCGCTAGCGCACACAGGCTTTCCCCGCGCGCTAGTGGCCCGTGAGCTTTTTAGTTAGTGAGGCAACTGTGTAGGCCCCACTCCAAACATCTCGTGTTCATTTGGGGCCCACTCGCAACTGGAAAAATCCCCTTTCTCTACTCCATGCATTTTTCCTTAATTTTCTCATTATTTCCTCTAATTATTAATTTTGTCCAACTAATTAAATATTCCTTTAAAAAATTCGACAAATAAATATATTCAGCATAGACCTAGTGTGTAGGTTATTTACTTACTCCGGTAAAGACCCAAAGTGTGTGACCTCATAGGATCCTAAAGTATTTAGCTGCTACATGCTAACCTAAACTTGGCTTCCCATTCGAGAACCTTTAGGCTTAGTGTTCCAGACTAATATAGAACTCGATAGCTCTAGATGATTAAATGAGCTTTCTAGCAAATGCGTATGATCCCTCGATACTTGGAACATCATGTGCTTGTGACTTGATCCAATTCTGCAATAGTAACCAATATAATACACTCCTTCCATTAGGTTAAGTACCGTTCAGTTTATTGAGCTCGGATTAACTGTTAGCTCATGTAATTGCCATAGCTATCCTAGAATTAGACTTGTTCACGAAGAACACCACTCAACCATTATGTATCAAAATTTACAAGAAACCCTTTCTATCAATCTTATACTTTGATAAGAAGTTTATGAGTGTGTCAGTTCAACAAGGGGCCCTAAGGTACATCTCCCATTTTATCATTATATTAGGTGAAATGGATCACATCTTGACTACTCCGCTTACTAACATGTGATCATCACTATACCCATGATCACCCTTATCATCCTGATTGCTAGGGTATGATTAAGTATGACCCAAAGTATAGCAACTCCTACACAAGGTAACCAGTATCACAGGTCTGAGGATACTTGTACTGCTACTGCAATAAGACATGACACCAACACATGTATATAGTTATTTCTGAGTATTTATCTTATAGTAGTCTCCAATGTATTACCCGAATACATTCATGTGTTAACTCAAGGTACCACCTTTAGCTCATGAGATCAGTTGCTTGGATCTAATCCAAGGAGTAAGCCTACATATGCTAGTTTGTCCATTCTATTGATGTCCAGTTTCAATGAAACTATAACTAGGGGTATTTAGACTATTCATAGTAACATGTATGTGCAGTTCTCACACCACATAGCTCCCACTATGTCCTTGCATTTTTACGCTATGAAGTAGTCAGAGACTTTATCTTATCAATGCGCATATATATAATACTATACATATATGATACCAATGAGATAAATAAATAAATTGAAAACACTAATAAGCAACAAAGATGGCTTAATTATTATTAATAATAATAATCCAAAACCGTTTGTATATTATTACTAATTAACCTAAATCACCCTAATTGCCTCTAAGGCATATATTATGTCTAACAATTTCCCACTTGCACTAGAGCCAATTACCCATGTGCTTCATGCCATACTTGTTAACATACTGGTCATGTTTAACATGAGTCAATGAGTCAATGGCTTACTTAGCCCATCCGCTAGATTCTGATTTGTTGGAATGTATTCTAAATCTGTGTCTTTCCTAGCTACAATCTCTTGCATGAGTGGTACTTTCTTAGTACATGTCCGTTCCTCTGACAAGACCGTGGTTCCTTTGCCTGAGCAATAACCCCATTTGTTATCGCAATAGACCGCTATTGGATTTACAATACTGGACACCACATCGAGATTACTAATAAATCCCTTAAGTAGACATCTTGCTTAGCTGCTTCTGAAGCAGTTATATACTCATATTTTGGGCTTGAAACGGCAGTCATATCCTATTTGAAACTTTTCCAAACAACTACCCTTTCGTTTAACATAAACACATACCCCGACTGGGACTTATAATCGTCCCTGTCAAATTGAAAACTCACATTGGTGTATCCCTCCAAAGAGACATCACCTTCTCCATATACTGAAATCATATCCTTAGTCCTACATATGTACTTATGGATAGTTTTAATGGCCATCCAATACTTCTCACCTGGGTTAAATTGAAATCTACTCGTGACGCTCAACGCATGTGAGACGTCAGGCCGAGTGCATACCATAGCATACATGATGGATCCTATCACTAAGGCATAGGGTATTCCATTCATGCATAGTCTCTTCTCTTGTATTCTTGGATACTCAGATTTAGAAAGGTTATTTCCCTGAGATATTGAGAGATAACCCTTTCTTGACTACTCAATGTTAAATCTAGCCAAAACCTTGTCTATATATGTACTTTGTGAAAGACCTAGCTACCTTTTGGATCTATCTCGGTAGATCTTTATACCAAGTATAAAAGCTACTTCGCTGAGGTCTTTCATGGAGAACTTCTGTGAAAACCACATCTTAACTGTCTAAAGAAAAGGAATATAATTTCTTATTAATAATATGTCATCAACATATAGTACAAAGAAAATGACCACACTCCCACTAGCCTTCTTATATATACAGGGCTCGTTAGCGTTTGACACAAAACCAATTTCTCAGATCGTCTCATTAAACATAATATTCCAACTCCTTGATGCTTGCTTAAGTCCATAAATGGACTTCTGCAACTTGCATACTTTCGAGCCATCCTTGGATGTAAAACCCTCGGGTTGTGCCATATACACATCCCTCTTTAGATTCCCGTAAAGGAATGTTATTTTCACATCCATCAACCAAATCTCATAATCATAATTAGTGGAAAAGGCAAGGAGTATCTTGATAGACATCAGCATAGCCACCGGTGAAAGGTTTCATCATAGTCAATGCCTTCTTTTTTATTGTAACCTTTTGCAACTAGCCTTGCTTTATAGGTAACTATGTTACTGTCAATGTTGACTTTCTTCTTTAAAACTTACTTGCATCATATGGGCCTAATCCCACTTGGAGCATCAATCAAGCTCCAAACTTGATTTTCATACATGGAGTCCATCTCTGACCTCATGATTGCAAACCATTTATCAGATTCTATGCCTTCCATTGCCTCCTTGTTAGATCTGGGCTCATCATCTTCCATAATGAAAAGATGTTTATCATCAATGATGAGAAACCCATATTGCTCGGGAGCGATTGGAGCCCGACCTGACCTACACAATGTAGGTTTTATAGTACGCGGTTCTATGCTTACACTATCTTGTATAATAGGTGCAGGAATAATCAGTTGATTGTTTGTTTGATCTTCTTGAGTGCTTAACTCAAGATTACCCCCACTAGCTTTCGCAAGTATATGCTCCTTCTCAAGGAAATGCCCCCACTATAACCTATAGTCTCCTTAGGGTAACCTACAAACAGACACTTGTGAGACTTAACACCCAACTTATCTAAACTCATCCTCTTTATGCAAGCAGGACATCCCCAAACTCTCAAGTGAGAAAGAGCGGGTTTCTTATCATACCATAATTCGTATGGAGTTTTATCAACTGATTTAGAGGGCACTCTGTTAAGAATATAATATGCGCTCTCAAGTTCATAGCCCCAAAAGGATTTATTGAGTTCTTCTGGCTCATCATGGATTGAACCATATCGAATAGGGTTCGATTCATCCTTTCTGACACTCCATTATGTTGAGGTGTATAAGGAGGTGTCCACTGGGATAAAATACCATTATCCCTTAGATAATCCTGAAACTCTTGGCTTAAGTATTCACCACCTCGATTAGATCGAAGGGTCTTTATACTTTTCCCAAGCTATTTCTCTACTTCAGTTTTGAACTCTATACATTTCTCAAAACTCTCAGACTTGTACCTCTTAAGGTACAAAAAACCATATCACGAGTAATCATCAATAAAGGTTATGAAGTATATGAAACCCTCATATGTCTTAACACTCATTAGACTACATACATTGGAATGTATTATTTCTAAAGTACTAGTGGCACGTTGACCCTTTCCTTTGAAAGGTTTGTTAGTTATCTTCCCCTTTAAACAAGGTTCTCACGCACCATAAGATTCCTATTCCATTGGGCCCAAGTCTCCACGTTTGTGTAACTTAGTTAAGCGAGTCTAATTTATATCCCCTAGATGACAATGCCATAAGTATGAGGATTCTCATTAACTTATATCAATTTCTTTACAATATTCATGTTTAGAATTTCAGTTTTAGTATCTAAAATATAAATGCCGTCAACAGATATTACACAAGCATTAAGAACATTATCTCATCAAATTTAACATTTATTATTAGAAAATAAAATTTCAAATCCCTTTGTTGCTAAACACACAACAGAAATAATATTCTTAGTGACATTAGGAATATAATAGTAATTGTTCAAAACAAAAACTAAGTCATTAGGCAAACGAAGGCTATATAACCCTAAGCTATTGCAGCAACCCATGCTCCATTTCTAACTCTTAAATCCATTTCCCTCTTTGCAAGCCTCCTACTATTCCACAATCCCTGTACAGAAGTATAGATATGAGTACCACAACTAGTATATAATACCCAAGTAGACTCATAGGGAAATGTAGAGAAACTCTCTATCAAGAACATACCTAAAGTATGCCTCACTTGGCCTCTTCTTCACTTGTTTAGAAATCAGAGCTTTACAATCACGTTTCCAGTATCCGAGCCTTTCGCACAGAGAATATATTCCTTTGGGCTTCTCCTTTTCAATAACCACATTTTTTACCTTCATGTTGATGGGTTATAAACATTTACCTTTGACGCAAGTTCTACTTGCCAAGGAACCTGTTCCTCTAGCCTTCAAACCTTCTTCAAATCTTCTAAGTTTCTTGATAAAATCAGATGTCTTGCTGGTCTTCCTTGACATAAGATAATCTTTCACAAAAGGTGAATATTTATCAGACAAACTTTTTATCATAAGTTGTATGTCATGGTTGGAATCTATCTCGTTTCCTATTTGAGCCAATCTCCTTGAAAACTGTAAGTATTCTATGCATTGCTTAGTGGCTAGGATCCCATCATCTCTCCCAAAGTTGTAGAGTAATCCCAATATTTCATTCCATTCAACTTTCATGCCCTCATGAAGTCCTCAAAGATGAATAAGCATGGATTTTAGGTCTATACCTTCATGCTACTTCTTAAGCTTCAAACTCATGGTTTCGAGCATCACTAGTGACACCATGAAAGCATCCTTCTTATTCTTAAGATATGCTTCTTTCTCTTGGATAGAAGCCTCAGCATCAGGATTGACTAGTTCCAGATATCTAGAACATAATCCATATGGCTTTTCTCAAGCTCCTTTCTAAGAGCTTTGAACTAGTCATCAAAATTGATCCCTGTCAATTTATTGTCATGTATTGAACAAAGACTTATGTTTAGATTCATTGTTTAACATAGATATAAGATAGAATTTGTTTAGACATTAGTATATGTACATGCATTTAATATAAGGTCTTTAATTAAACACATAATTTTTACTATTTTCTCGACATTCAAATAGCCCCTTCTATTTAAATTCAGGAAATTTAGTTCAACCAATTTTCCTTAGTAGGTAACATCTATAGCCACTCATCATAACCCCTGCTATAACAAGTCAATCCATAACAAGATAACAATGGTTGGAACACATCCATTTGCATCTCATGCAATTGCTAATCCATTTAAGTTCTCTTTCTTGAGATGTGCGTACCCAATTGTATGACTCCTCAAATGGGTCTCCAATCTCACATTAGCTCCAATAATATGGATAACTAACCCATTTTGGTTAAGGCTTTAACCCCATCTAGTCTCATGACCAAACATAAGTTAAGGGAAGGCCTATTGTACGTGTCATTACATACATTAATAAGGTTCATATCATGACTTATGAAGCGAATACTATATACCACCTTAATATTGTTGTGGAGATTTTATTGGTGTTATGTTCTCACCCTTATTTAGGTCTTATACGATGGATATGATTATGAAAATAATAATTTCAGGCTATTTGGAATTATTAACTCTAAGGGAACATGCTCGGGAATGGTATATCATAATTATTCCATTATGCCAAGACTCCGCATAGCATGCAAAACAAATAAGGTTCATGTTTAAGTTATTACATCTATATCTATAAGTTTTAGTTTAAAAACTTAAACCACGTTTATAAAACCATATGCGGAATCTAATTCCTATACTAGAAATTGACTAAGTCATAAAAGTCCCTTGGGTACTTTTGAATCTAATACCAATGGAGATTTCTAGGTAGGAGAGGCCCCCTTAAAGTGAATGAGCAACCAAGTCTAATCCTTGCCAAAATAACCACAAGAACTTTGATTCATTATACCACGGACAACTATGATTTGAAGATTTCGTTCTTTAATTGAGTGAAGTACGGGATGACCCTCAATCAAAGCATTTACATGTTTGGTAAAACATAGTTGATTTATATGATAATCACCTAGACTAAGTTTGAGCAAAACCATAATCTAGTTATCACATCATTTTATATAACAGGAATTAAAACCTAAGTCATGCATAACATACTTTAATCAATTCATAGAAAATATCATTTTAACATATTATAATCAATTATGCATCGCATAAGGTAGGCTATGATACTACTGCTGGTTAATTAAGATAGTTATTGAACATTCAACAAACAAGGCGGAATTTCAAAACATAAAATTAACCTAAAGGATCTCCTAAACATGTCATGATTGATATAATCGAAGTTATAACATTCCATAGATGCTAATATGTTTATAAAACTTATAAAAGAAACCTAGAATCTAAGTTTAGGACGTTACTTGTTGACGCTTGCTTCACTTTCTCTTTTGGATGTGGAGTTCCCTTAGAGTAATTCTGCAAAACTTTGTTAGCATCAGCCTCCAAACAAGGATAGCCTCTTTGATTGATCCACACGTATCTTCACCGAACAAAACCTCTTAGAGGTAGAACCTGTTAGTAGACAATAGTTGCTAGACCACTTGAAGACCAACCTAAAAATATAAATTTAGAAGGCTCTCTTCAAATAGAAAGAGCCTCTTAAAGAAATTCTTCGTTGTTTGGAGAAACTCTTGAAGGGTCTCGCACAACGAACGAAGAAAGAGATGTCAAACTCAGAGAGGAAAGCTGATATGAAATATTTGTTTTGTGTGAAATAAAGAGAACTGGAGGCCTATATATAAGGAAAAGGGGGAGTGTTAGACTCCCCCTAAAACTCAATGTGGGATGGGAATTCCTATCCCACTAGCGGTTAGCCACGCAGGTCACTTAGATCCATGGGCTAATTCCTATCCCACTAGCGGGTTAGCCGCGCGAGTCACTTAGATCCATGGGCTAACCCGTGGCTCCTCATCACAAGGTAAGCCCTAGAGGGCTTTCCTTGTGCCGCAATCCCAAGCATGTAGGCTTGCACGCAAGTGCTGACTTGGGCAACGTTTGCGAGCCTACAACCCACTAATGCTCACGGGCTTTCTTTGCACGCTAGCAGCCTGCGAGCTTTTCAACTTGCGAGTAGCTATTTAGGCCCCACTCAGAACATCTCATGTTCATTTGGGGCCCACTCGTAACGGGAAACATTTCTTTGCTCCACTTTGTGTATTTTTCCTCGATTTTTCTCTTTATTTCCTTTAATTATTAAGTTAATCCAACCAATTAATAATTCTTTTATTGAATTCGACAAACAAATATTTTTGGCATAAACCTAGTTTATAGGTTCTTTACTTAGTCCAGTAAAGACCCAAAGTGTGTGACCTCATAGGTTAACCTAAAATTGGTTTCCCATCAGAGAACCTTTAGGCTCAATGTTCCAGGCTGATATGGAACCTGATAACTCTGGATGATCAAATGGGCTTTCTAGAAAGGTGTATAATCCCTCAATATTTAGAATGTTACATGCTTGTGACTTGATCTGTATCTGCAGTAGTAACCAATACAATACACTCCTTTCATCATGTTATGTACCATCTAGTTTATTGAGCTTAGATTAAGAGTCAGCTCATGTAATAGTCATAGCTATCCCATAATGAGACTAGTTCACGAAGAACACCACTCAGCCATTATGTATCAAGATTGACTAGAAACCCGTTCTATCAATCTTATACTCTGATGAGAGGTTTATGAGTGTGTCACTTCAACAAGGGGCCCTAAGGTACATTTACCATTATATCAGTATATTAGAAGTGATGGATCCCATCTTGATCATCAACATGTGATCATCATTATATCCATAATCACATGGATATAGTTATTTCCGAGTGTTTATCTTATAGCAGTCTTCAATGTATTACTCGAATACATTCATGTGTTAACTCAAGGTAACCCCTTCAATTATTGAGATTGGCTGCTTGGATTTGATCCAAGGAGTAAGCCTACACATGATAGTTTGTTCATTCCATTGATGTCTAGTCTTAATAAAACTATTGTTAGACATGATGTACAAACAGTTTTGAATTATTATTAATAATAGTTAAGGTATCTTTGTTGCTTATCAGTGCTTTTTGTTTATTAATGTATCTCGTTGGTATCATATATGTATAATATTTAATATGTATATGCACATTGATGAGATAAATTCCATTATTACTTCATAGCGTAAAAGTTCATGGATATAGTGGGAGCTATATGGTGTGAGAACTGCACATACGTGTTACTATGAATATTCTAAATATCCCTAGTCATAATTTCATTGAGATTGGACATCAATGGAATGGATAGACTAGCATGTGTAGGCTTACTCCTAGGATTAGATATAAGCAGGAAATCTCAAGAGCTGAAGGTAGTATATTGAGTTAACACATGAATGTATTTGGGTTATACTATGGAGACAGCTATAAGCCAGACACTCAAAAATAACTATATCCATATGTCGGTGTCATGTCTTATTGCATCAGTAGTACAAGTATCCTCAAACCTGAGATATTAGTTACCTTATATAGGAGTTGCTATACTTTAGTTCATACTTATTCATACCTTGGCGATTAGGATGACACGGGTGTTTACGGGTATAGCAATGGTCACATGTTGGTAAGCTCTGTAATCAAAATGGGATCCATTGCTCTTGATATAGTGATATAATGGGAGATGTACCTTAGGACCCCTTGTTGAAGTGACACAGTCAAAAACCTCTTATCAGATTATAAGATTGATAGAATGGGTTTCTAGACAATCTTGATGCGTTATGGTTGAGTGGTGTTCTTCATGAACAAGTCTAATTCTATGATAGCTACGACTATTACATGATCTAACACTTAATCTGAGCTCAATAAACTTGATGGTACTTAACCTAATGGAAGGAGTGTATTGTATTGGTTACTATTGCAGAACCGGATCAAGTCACAAGCACGTGATGTTCCCAAGTATCATGGGATCATACACCTTTGCTAGAAAGCCCATTTGATCCTCTAGAGCTATCGGGTTCCATATCAGTCTGGAATACAGAGCCTAAAGGTTCCTGGACGAGAAGCCAAGTTTAGGTTAACCTCTAGCGACTCTATACTTTGGGATCCTATGAGGTCATACACTTTGGGTCTTTATCGGACTAAGTAAAGAACCTATAGATCGGGTCTATGCTGAAAATACAAGTCGTCGAATCCGTTAGAAGAATTATTTATTGGTTGAATCGAAATAATAATTAAAAGGAATATGGAAAAAATAAGGAAAAGGTTACATGAAGTGAGCAAGGGATTTATCTTGCTGTGAGTGGGCCCCAAACAAACATAAGATGTTTGGAGTGGGGCCTGCGAGGCTGCCTTGCGAGCCAATGAGCTCACGGGCTGCTACCGTGTAGGGATAACCCTTGCATGCTAGCAGGCTATAGGCCGCATGCGCTACCTAAGGTAGTGCTTGTGTATCCTAGCACGCAAGCCCACTTACGTGCAAGCCCAGAAGCTAGACATGAGAGAAGGCCAACAAGCATGGCTTATGGCACAAGTCAAGTCCATTAGGGCTAGACTTGTGAAGAAACCCACGGGTCATTGCGACCCATGCGGTCAACCTAATATACATGGGATGGGTTTTATCCCATCCTATGTAGTTGTTGATGGTGAGTCTAACACTCCCCCTTTTTCCCAATAAATAGGCTTTTAGCCCCTCTCATTATACACACACTACAACACAAAAAAATAGCTTCGAGCTAAAATTTTCTCTCTAGATTCGACTTTCTATTCTTCCTTTTTTGTGCGAGATCCTCCACGAGTTTCTTTAAATAATTGAAGAATTCTTTTTGAAGGCACTTTCTCAAGTGAGCCTTCGGGATTTTTTTGGGGTTGGTTTTGAGTGGTCTAGCAGCTATCGTCTACTGAGATGTTCCTCCTCCTCAAGGTTCTGGTTGATGAAGATACATATAGATCAATCATAGAGGCTCTCCTAGTTTGGAAGCTCGTGCTAAGCAAGTGTCGGTGAATTACTAAAAGGGAACACCATGAGAAAGCACGCATCAACTGGTAATGCTTCAATCATTAGATGCTAGGTTTCTTTTATATGTTTTATAAACCTAAAAGCATCTATGGAATGTTTTCACTTAGATTATATCAATATGGCATGCTTAGGAGATCTTTAGGTTAATTTTATGTTTTAAAATTCCACCTTACAATGATTGCATGTTCAATTACTATTTTGATTAACCTGCAGTTGTATCAGAGCCTGCCTTATGCTATGCATGATTGATAATAATATGTTAATATGTGATTTTTTATGAATTGATTAAAGTATGATATGCATGACTTAAGATTCAATTCCTGTTATAGAAATGATGTGATAACTAGATTAAGGTTTTGCTCAAACTTGTCTAGGTGATTATCATATAAAATTAGCAATGTTTAATCACACATGTAAATGCTTTAATTAAGTGTCGTCCTATACTTCACTTAATTGAAGAAAGAAATCTTTAAATCATAATTGTCTGTGGTACAATGAATCAAAGTACTCGTGGTGATTTTAGCAAGGATTGGATAAGGTTGCTCATTCACTTTAAGGAGGCCTCTCTTACTTGGAAATCACCATCAATATTAGATTTAAGAGTACCCAAGGGAATTTTATGACTTATTGGATTTCTTGTATGGTAATTAGATTTTGCATATGATTTTACAAATGTGGCTTAAATTGCTAAAATAAAACTTATAGACATAGGTGCAAGAATTAAAGCATGGACCATGTTTGATTTGCATGCTATGTGGAGTCTTGGAATAATGGAATGATTATGATATACTAGTCTAGAGCATGTTCCCTTAGAGTTAGTAATTCCCAATAGACTGGAATTATTATTTCATAATTATATCCATCGTATAAGACCTAGACTAGGGCAAGACAAGTGGCACCAATGAAATCCCTGCAACAATATTAAGGCAATAATAGTCTTCCCGTCATAAGTCATGATACAAACCTTATTAACGGATGTAAGAACATGGACAATATGCTTTCCTTTAACATGTATTTGGTCATGAGACTAGATGGTAACCAAAGAGGGTTAGTTGTCCATATTATTAGAGCTAATGCTGAATTGAAGACACATTTGAGGAGTTATACAATTGGGTACACACATCTCGAGAAAGAGAACTCAGATGGATTAGTAATTGCAAGAGATGCAAATAGATGGGTTCCAACCATGGTTATCCTGTTATGGCTTGACCTGTGATAGTGGGGATCATGATGAGTGGCTATGGATGCTACCTACTAAGGAAAATTGGTTCGACCAAATTTCCCGAATTTGAATAGAAGGGGCTATTTAAATGTTGAGAAAATAGAAGGAATTATGTGTTTAATAAAAGACCTTATATTAAATGCATGTACATATACTAATGTCTAAACAAATTCTATCTTATATCTAGGTTGAATAAAGTACACTAATACTGAAAATGCATCCGATTGACAACAAATTTTACAAAGGAGACAACTTTCATGAGTGGTTCGAGTGTGTGACACGGATCTTGAAGTGCCTTGGTCTGGATTATGTCTTAGATAATCCATATCCCGAACCCCTTGGAGGGGATCCATTTATTTATCAAATTGATAAGTACGTGAAGCACAAAAGGGATTGTGATTTCGCAAAGAACTTCATGGTGAACACTATGCTTCCAAGATCTTTGCAAAAATATAGACTTGGAGTCTATGATTGTGTAGCTTGTAATAATAGATGAATGTGAAACATTCATGCTATCCACAATTCTAAGGGTTGACACCTTAGCAGTTGAGTTTGCCATGACTATTTATGATAAATCTGAATAGTTAAAGAAATTAGGAGTTACTTATGATAAAAAAAACCCTTGAAACAAATTGTATTGAAAGGTCTACCTCTAAGGTATGACAATTTCAAAGTAGATTTCTATGGCGTCAGTGATCATTGTAATTTTTCCGAGATGGTGAACCTGTTAGAACAATATGATATATAGTTTAGAAATAAACTTGAGAATCAAATTGTTGCTAAGGATGGAAAGATAAGAAAGTCTAGAGCTTGCAAGGTCAAAAGAAGACTCATGAAAAGTGCCAAAATGAAATGTAAGTTAAGAGCTCTGATTTCTGAACAAGTGAAGGAGAAGCCAAGTGAGGCATCTACTTCAGGTATGTTTATGATAGAGAGTTTCTCTACAGTTCCCTATGAGTCTACTTGGGTATTAGATATTGGTTATGTTACTCATATCTGTACTTCTGTGTAGGGATTGCAAATAGTAGGAGGCTTGCAAAGAGGGAAATTAACCTAATAGTTGGAAATGGAGCACGGGTTGCTGCAACAGCTGTAGGGACACATAGCCTTCAGTTGCTTAGTAGCCTTGTTTTAGTTTTGAACAATTGCTATTATATTCCTGCTGTCACTAAGAATATTATTTCTATTGCATGTTTATCAACAAAAGGATTTGAAATTTTATTTTAATAATAAATGTCAAATTCAGTGTGATAATATTCTTTATGTTTGTGGAATGTCTGTGGATGTCATATACGTTCTAGATACTAAAATTGAAATTCTAAATATGAAAATTGTTAAGAAATCAAAATTAAATAATGAGAAATCCTCATACTTATGGCATTATCATCTAGCCAAATAAATGAGACTCGCTTAACTAAGTTACACAAATGTGAAGACTTAGGCCCAATAAAATGGGTTTCCTATAGCGCATGCAAACCTCGTTTAAAAGGAAAGATGACTAAGAAACCTTTCAAAGGAAAGGGTCACCGTGCCACTAGTACTTTGAAAATAATACATTATGATGTATGTGGTCCAATGAGTGTTACACATGAGGGTTTCGTCTACTTCATAACTTTTATCCATGATTACTCATGATATGGTTATTTGTACCTTATGAGGTACAAGTCTGAATGTTTTGATAGGTTCAAAGAATTCAAAACTGAAGTAGAGAAACAGCTTGGGAAAAGTATCAAGACCCTTCAATCTAATCAAGATGGTGAATACTTAAGCTAAGAGTTTCATGATTATCTAAGGGATAATGGTATTTTATCCCAATGGATACCTCCTTACACACCCCAACACAATGGAGTGTTAGAAAGGAGAAATCAAACTCTACTAGATAAGGTTTGGTCCATGATGAGCCAAGCAAAACTTAGCTGATCCTTTTGGTGTTATGCACTTGAGAGCGTAGTTTATATTCTAAAAAAAGTGCCCTTTAAATCAGTTGATCAAACTTCATACGAGTTATGGTATGGTAAGAAACCTGCTCTTTCTCACCTAAGAGTTTGGGGATGTCTTGCTTATGTAAAGAGGACAAGTGCAAATAATTTGGGTGCTAATTCTGATAGATGTCTATTTGTAGGTTACCCTAAGTAAACTATAGGGTATACCTTTTATGATCCCAAGGAACAAAAAGTCCTTGTTTCCATAAATGCTCAATTCCTTGAGAAGGAGCATACACTTATGAAAGCTAGTGGGACCAATCTTGAGTTAGGCATTCAAGAAGATCAAACAGACAGTCAACTGATTATAGCTACACCTATTACACAAGATAGTGTAAGAATGGAATGGCCTATTTTAACACCGACATTACGTAGGCCAGGCCAGGCTCCAATCGCTCCTGAGCGATACGGGTTTTCTCATCACGATGATAAACATCTCTTCCTTATAGAAGATGATGAGCCTAGGACTTACAAGGAGGTAATGGAAGGCTCATAATCTGATAAATGGCTTTTAGCCATGAGATCGGAGATGGACTCCATGTATGAAAATCAAGTTTGGAGCTTAATTGATGCTCCAAGTAGGATTAAGCCCAAAAGATGTAAGTGGGTTTTCATGAAGAAAACTGACATGGATGGTAACATAGTTACCTATAAAGAAAGGCTTAATGCAAAAGGGTATAGTCAAAAGAAAGCATTGACTATGATGAGACCTCACCGGTGGCCATGCTAAAGTCTATCAGGATACTTCTTGCCATTACCGCTCATTACGATTATGAGATTTGATAGATGGATGTGAAGATAACATTCCTTAATGGGAATCCAGATAGGGATGTGTATATGACACAACCTGAGGGTTTTACATCCAAAGATGGCTCAAAGGTATGCAAGCTGCAAAAGTTATTTATAGACTTAAGCAAGCATCGAGGAGTTGGAATATTAGGTTCAACAAGAAAATCCGAGAAATTAGTTTTGTGCCAAACGTTAATGAGCCCTGTGTATATAAAAAGGCTAATGGGAGTGCGATCATTTTCCTTGTATTATATGTAAATGACATATTATTAATAGGAAACAATATTCCTTTTCTTCAGATAGTTAAGTCATGGTTGTCAAACATGTTCTCCATGAAAGACCTTAGAGAAGAAACTTTTATACTTGGTATTAAGATTTACCGAGATAGATCCAAAACGTTGCTAGGTCTTTCACAAAGTACATACATAAATAAGGTCTTAGCTAGATTTAACCTTGAGTAGTTAAGAAAGGGTTATCTCCCAATGTCTCATGAGATTAATCTTAAAAAATCTAAGTGTCTAAGAATACAAGAGGAGAGACTGCACATGAATGGAATGTGCTATGACTTAGTGATAGGGTCCATCATGTATTCTATGGTATGCACTCGGCCTGATGTCTCACATGCGTTGAGCATCATGAGAAGATTTCAATCTGACCCAGGTGAGAAGCACTAGATAGCCGTTAAAACTATCCTCAAGTGCTAACGCATGAATAAGGATATGTTTTAAGTATAAGGGGAAGGTGATCTAATTTTGAAGGGATACACCGACGTGAGTTTTCAGTCTAATAGGGATGATTATAATTCCATTCATGTTATGTGTTTATGTTAAATAGAGGGGTAGTTGTTTAGAAGAGTTTTAAATAGAATACGACTATTGATTCATGTT
This sequence comes from Euphorbia schlechtendalii, assembly GCA_949673415.1. Classification (NCBI taxonomy): domain Eukaryota; kingdom Viridiplantae; phylum Streptophyta; class Magnoliopsida; order Malpighiales; family Euphorbiaceae; genus Euphorbia; species Euphorbia schlechtendalii. The sequence continues at coordinate 30,507 of CATIWQ010202295.1, read as the reverse complement.
TACCACTTTTCTACTGATAAGTTTAATAATTTGTTCACAAGATTAGGCTATATATCAACAGTGCCAAAAACTTGTTCTTGAAAAATATAGGTGTTGTCAGTACCTCTTATCAAATAGAAAAATGATGATAATTGCAAGTATACAGTTGCGATGTAGTTTTAAAAGATATCGATCCCACAGGGAAGAGCTAGCTCTAAAGATCAACAATGAAGATAAAATAAGGAAAATAAAATATAATAAGGTAAAGTTTTAGGAAAGAAGGATTAGAATGAAAAATGAGTAAATATAAGTATGAAAGATTAGAGAATCAAAATATATAGATTTTCCCTACGAAATAAGAATAGCAGAGAAAGAATGCAAGTTCAACAAAGTTATTACATTTCACTAAACTAATATAACATACTCGGTTCTAAATACTCAGATGTTCAATTATTTGTCGCAGAGCAACATATGAAATGACTTTTCTAAATCTAGCGCAAACAAATTAAGACTATCATATAGACCTGGACAACATCAATACTATACTTAGTACGGGTCGCTCTCACATAGCCACATTTAGCAGGTTACCATTCCAAAAATGTTGGCTCACTAAACAGCGTTATATCACAGATCCAGTGATTATACACAATATTGTTAACCCCGAAACTACTCTTAAAATTAACTCCAACGCATATAACTTGATTAACATTAAAGACTTAACACGAAATACGCATTATGATACATAGACATATCATAAACTTTGAAATAGAAAGTATAAGTAGAAAGCAAAGCAAAGTTGTAAGTTATGCAAGTGAAAGCTAAAGTTGATCAAACCGTATCCACTCTTTAATGAGAGTAGTCAATCGCGCAATTCCTGCATCTGCTTTGAATTCAATCTCGGCCCATACAGAACCTCCGCTAGGATGCTATTCTTTGCGAATATCGAACAAACGAATATTGAAGAATGAAAACTTTTATTGATAAGTGATTTGCAAGTACACTTATACAAGAATCGTTGAAGAATATAGAGAAATCTAGTGATCGAAACAAGGATTTGAATCACTTAAACATTTTCTTGCTAACGCTTATGAACGTAGCAAAACTAGATTTTTATTGTCTATCTATACACTATGCACTATCTTTCACCCCTCTCTTCTGCACGAAATTAGTGAGGTTTGGAGCCCTATTTATAGATTTTAAAGGGTTGCGTCTATCCAAACGAAGGGTTGTGTCCATTGGTGAATGATTGCATCTCTTCATTATGATTGGTTGAGAAGCTTTGATTTAATCCACAATGGATGGGCACCTTTTCATGGTTGTTTGACTTCTGATAAGTGTCTTTTCGTTGGTAGTTGATGGCGGTTGATCATGCTTATCTAGCGGTTGGTATTTAAGAAGATAATACCAGAATACCATTCAATTCACGACCGGGATATACATGTCGTGAATGTGAATCTTTGATTAGCAGACTTCTGTTCTGAAGTAGAACTAGTCGCAACTATGAATTGAGTTTTTCTTCAGAAATCTCCTTGCAACTTCAACGATCTTTGATAAGTTCGATCATAAGCCAAATCTTTAAGTTCCACGCATCATTTTGCACCTTTTTCACTCTTTTTTCATAGAATTCCACTTTAGATCATTCTACTCCCAAGATTTACCTAGTATCTGCATTTGCATAAAAAACAACTACATACTACATGAAATCATTTATATGAAGTATAAAAATGACTTAATTCATAGTGTTTAATGTGTAAAATTAATATGATAATAAGTGTAATTATACACTTATCATACCCCCACACTTAACTTTTGCCTTGTCCTCAAGGTAAATTCAACAGAAGTGTATAAATTTTGTAAACAAGTTTGTACCTTATTTAGCGAAAGACTATTGCAGTGAGTACAACATTCCATGATGCAAAAGATTTCAAGAAGAAGTTTAAAATTTCCCACAAATTAGTAATGTTCAATTTATATAGCTCAGTTGCATACCTTTATTCTTAATGGAGAGTCAACCGAATCGCATCTTCATAAAAGCGTTATATGCATACTCAAATATTACCTTCTCTTAAGCATAGTATAAAGTATAAAGGACATAGAAAGCACTCGTTGATTAATTTCTCTCAAGGCGTTTTTAGGTAACCTAGGATGCTAAAACACTCTCAGTAGTTGCATTTTATGCTCCATACCACTCTCCCTTTTTTCAGTGGTTGCATTTTATGCTCCATACCACTCTCTCAGTTTTTTATTTTAAGCATATGTTTTTGAAGTACTTTGTACTTTTCACCCATTTTTCATGCTATGCTCTCTTTTCCTTTTTCACTCAATGAATGGTTGTAGTTTTTGCTCTGTACCATTCCTCACCTTTTGCAAAACTCATTGGTTATCCTCTCTTTCTTTTGGTTTTTCATTAATACCCTCATCCTTTATTGATCAATTTCAAAGTATTATGGCTATAGTTTCCCTACACTATAAACACACTCAATACTTATAGGACTTATTCGAGATTTGGCTATAAAACTCATTGTAAGAATACCATTAGTTATTACTCCACTTAAACTTATCGGAAGCATTAACCTAACTACATAACTTATATTAATTTATGTTGCATCGAAATATAAATCAAAACTTACTTGGAATGTTGCTCTCGAATGTTACTCACCACTCATCCTTGCCAATTTGGAAAATGTTGTGCTACTAACACTCAAATTCAACATGCGCTCAATTTTTGCACTAACATCAAACTTGTAATACCTAACACTCACAATAACCTTAGACAATTGTTAGTAAAGTATAAGAAATGATAATGTATAATTTGCACAAAAATCAACAAAAATTTTCAAGTTCTTCCATTTTTTACATTTATTCATTTTTTTGGATTTTATGGGATTTTTACAAATGCCCCCCACACTTAAAGAACACAATGTCCTAATTGTGAGACATTTAATAAAAATCAAAACTAAGAACTAAAACTAGTCTAAAAATTATTGAAAAAGATAAAGTAAGAAAAGAATAAACCTATTTATTGTGAAGGAGAATTCGGTGGACTAGGAGTGAATTGACAATTTTGTTTTCTAAAGAATGAAAGTAATTTTCGAAGCATCGACTTGTTACTTTTCTTTAGAATCTTCATGTCTTTCTTCATAATTCCAAGTTCCGCTTAGCAACTATCCAACTTAAGTTGCATGCTAGCCTTCCAATCTTCCAGAGTTTCTTAGTCTTCATCTTCTTCCTCTATTTCGGTCATCGGGGCCTTTCCTCTTCAATGGTTGATGGATGGATTTGATGGTCTGATGAAAGAATCTTCTTGAGTCAAATTGAGCTTCTTGGTGCGGTTGGAGTAGGGATAGAAAGAATAAACACCATCATTTTCTTGTAGAAGTCCGGTATTCTTCAAATAATTTCCATCTATATACCAAAAATACTCACCTGGTTGTTAAACATAGGGGAGTTTACCTCTTGCTCCCAAGACTATGGCGGTGATAATTTCGGCCTCTTTAATTTTACTCCTCATGCTCGTCGAGTTCTTCTTCATCATATCCCAAATTATATCCATAATTTCCACTTTTCGTTTCATCATAGTGCATGAAAGAACAAACAAGTCCTTCTTTTGAACTTTTGTATTTTCGACTCGATAAAATACCGAAGTGGAAAGGTATTTGTGGAGAAGAAGAATACAATCATCCTTAATGAGTTTGTTAGGAGAATTTTTGGGATCGAAGACTCTCTTACATGATAAATTTGCCCAAACTCGATTAGGTTGAAATGAGTTCATCATGCTTGATGAGTTGACAATCTCGAAACTGAACCAATCACCCATCATCTCTCTTGTGATGGTGTATTTTTATCCTTGATTCCGAAATTAGATCGCCCTGAATCTTTGTAATTGAATGTAGCCAAACACTCAAGAATCCAATCTCAATTTTGTGGGAACCACATATCCACAAATTTCAAAAGGCCAAGAATGGAAAGGTAGGCTCCCATCTCTTCTCGAAGTTTAAGAGTTTCCAAGAAAACCAGATTGAGGAATATCATCCCGGTGATATCCAATTTGGTTAGCTTCTGAAATCTCTTGCACCTCTCCTTTGTGCTGCTCTTTTCACATGAGTCATATTGGTTGGAAGTAAAAGGGTTGAAAAAGAAAATTAGATACTTGAATGTAGAAGATGAGAATTTTTAGAAATTTGAAGGATTTTTAGAAGGTGTGGTGGCTAGGGTTCAACTTGGACCTATTTATAAAGGCACATGGGGACTCTAATTGGTCATAAATGGGATTATAGCCATTTAGGATCAAAACTAGCCGTTAATGGAGGTTTTAGTCATTTATCACGTATCAGTTCACGATTTGTAACAGTTATAAATTACCGTGTCACGATCACGAAGGCCAGTCATGATCGTGACTCTCCTCACAAAAGAAATAGAAAGTTTTTCTACCGAGTGTTCACGAGCACGAAATCTGTCGCGGTCGTGAGCCTCTTTATTCTCTAAATTCTTCAATGTTTAGACTTGAACCTATAAAAACTTAGAAACAAAAACACAAGTAAACTTTGTTAAATACAAATGATAAATATTTACTGTTATACCTTGGGAATTCATGGTGAAGATAGCAATTGAACATCAACGTCTTGTTGTTCAAATTTATTTTCATTTATAAAAACAAAGATTTACATATGAACAATAAAAGCACAAACAAACAAACAAAACACGTAACACATAACTAAACTGAAAGAAAAGACTATACAAGATTCTAAACCGAAAAGAAAAAGATGAAATTTTAGTCTAGGGGAAATGATCCTATCATACGATTAATTTCATAGTAAGATTCCCTCAAATCTTGCTCAACATCAACCAGTAAAGCACGAATGTCTTCGATTTTTCTATGGATTAAAACGTGCCCTTCCATAAGGTCGCTTAATCTTTGATGGAGGTTGGAATTTCTAATAATTTCTCCTTGCCTATTTTCCCTTTCTCTCTCTTGATCTGCTTCCACCCTTGCTTCCCATTGTTTCTGACCATAAGTTATTCTATCTTCTCCAATGCACCTTATTAAGAAATTTTTCTCAAAGAAGATTTCCATCATTAATTTCAGAATTACATCTTCACTATTGAAAATTTCCATAAAATAAGGTAATCTCCCTATTTGGCCTAACAGATTCGCCATTGTCCGACACGCATATTCGATCAATTCAGGATTTTGCGCTGTAGACATAAGCATCTCCATCATAATCCCAGAGACATCGATAGGTGTGCCCTCCAGAATTGCTTCCAAGATAAACAATTCTTCAAGAATAACAATATCAGAATTAGACCTACCAAATAGCTCACAACTTAAATAAAAGTGTAATACCAACAAACAAGGATCACGAATCCACCTGCTATAGGCGAATTCTTATTCATATTCGATTTGGCCCGTCAAGCAATTCCATGCTGGTACAGGATTCCAACCAAGAGGCATCTTACAGAAACAATCTTTTGGAAATCCCAAATACTTCTCCAAAGCCTTTCTCGTGATCTTATATTCTTTCCCATGGTGGTGATAGATTAGACAATTTTGTCTATCATTTCTCCATGGCACTGTGACTAGCATTTCCATGTAATTACTCACACTATTCTCGAGGGTCAAGTTGGAGTAAACAACAAAATTAAGTACTCGGAGATAGTACATAACTCTATCAAATATACCCAAATGAATAAGACAATTCCTATAAATTGTATAGGAACTCTTGAATTTAGCAACTCGGATCATTTCATAATGATCTCCCTCTTCCTCCGAATAGATTGGGAATGGCGCTTCATACCACTCCTGAATATTCTTTGGCTGAAAAACGCCGATTCTCGTTGGATAAACCATTTGGATAAAAGAAATTTTGTAAGAAATGGAAGGATATTTGATTTGGAAGAAGTTTTTATCTAAAGGGAAGAATTTTGATTGAAGGAATATATTATTTATGAATAGACATGCATCAATTTATAGAGATTAGTGGAAAAACTGTCAAATAACTGCTCAATTGCTACTGTTATCGCATAAGTCACGATCGCGAGTAATTATCACGAGCGTGACTAATAGAATTTTGAAAGCAGAAAGTTTGTAGGGGAATTCATGAGCGTGAAAGACAGTCATGAACTTGAATAGGAAAAATAGAAGAAAATCTTCTATTTGTAAAGAACAAGATGAAATATTATGACATATCACCTCCAAGATGATTATTTCATAATCTTTTCATATCTAGAATGAAATTTAGAAAATTGTATGGTATAGAAAATAAAACAACCAAATAAAAACTTTAGAACTTGCTTAACTTCCCCAGAATTTTCTTCCTTAGAACACTATTGCCTTCCCCGGCAACGGGGCCAAAAACTTGTTCGCCACTTTTCCACTGATAAGTTTAATAACTAATGGTTCCGAGAACTTGTTCATGAGACTTGGCTACACACATTTTGCAAGGTTTATCCTCAAATAATTGTGCCAAAAACTTGTTCATGAAATGTAGGTGTTGTCAATACCTCTTATAAAATAGAAAAATGATGATAACTGCAAGTATACAGTTGTGATGTAGTTTTAAAAGATATCGAACCCACAGGGAAGGAACTAGGACTAAAGATAAATACGGGAAAGTTAAAATAAGAAAATAAAAATAGAATTGAGATTTTTGGATAGGAAGATTAGAATGAAAAGTTGAGTAAATATAGATGTGATAGATGAGAGACTCTAAATACATAAATTTTCACTATGAATAAGTATAGCAGGGAAAACGTGCAAGTTTAACAAAGATGTTACGACTCACTAAATTAATCTAACAAACTCGGTTAAAAACACTCAGATGTTCAATGATTCGTCACAGAGCAACACATGAAATAACTTTTCTAATCCTAGTGCAAACAAGATAAGACTATTACATAAACCTAGACAATGTCAATGCTATGCTTAGTAAGGGTCGCTCTCACATAGCCATATTTAGCAAGTTACCATTCCAAAAATGTTGGCTCACTGAACAGTGTTATATCACAGATCCAGTGATTATACATGATATTGTTAACCCCGAAACTACTCTTAAAATTAATGCCAATGCATATAACTTTATTAACAAAAAAGACTTAGCACGAAATACGCATTATAACACATAGACATATCATAAACTTTGATATAGAAAGTATAAGTAGAAAGCAAAGCAAAGTTGTAAGGTATGCAAGTGAAAGCTAAAGTTGATCAAACCATATCCACTCTTTAATTGGAGTTGGCAATTCCCGCAATTCCTGCGTCTACTTTGAATTCGGTCTCGGCACATACAGAACCTCTGCTAGGATGCTATTCTTTGCGAATATCGAACAAACGAATATTGAAGAATGAAAACCTTTATTGATAAGTGATTTGCAAGTACACTTATACAACAATCGCTCGAGAATATAGAGAAATCTAGTGATCGAAACAAGTAATCACTTAAATATTTTCTCGCTAACACTTAAGAACGTAGCGACTCTGTCTACACACACACACACACTATATCTCTCTCTCACTTTTTACACTCTATGCCACACTAATCTACTACACTTCTTGAATGCATGAAATTAAAGAGGATTGGAACCCTATTTATAGAGTTTGAAGGGTTGTGTCTATCCAAACGAAGGGTTGTGTCCATTGGTGAAAGATTGCATCTCTTCATTATGATTGGTTGAGAAGCTTTGATATAATCCACAATGGATAAGCACCTATTCATGATTGGTTGACTCCTGATAGGCATCTATTCGTTGGTAGTTGATGGCGGTTGATGGCGATTGATCATGCTTATCTGGCGGTTGTTAGTTAAAATGATAATACCAGAAAACCATCCATGTCACGACCGCGATACACATATCGCTACCATGAATCTTTGATTGGCAGACTTTTGATTCTGAAGTAAACAAGTCAAGAACGCGAATGATTGTCGTGATTGTGAATTGAGTTTTACTCAAAATTCTTCTTGTAACTTCACCGAATCTTTAAGTTCCACGCATCTTTTTGCACCTTTTTCACTCTTTTTTCATAGAATTCCACTTTAGCTCATTTTACTCCCAAGATTTACCTAGTATCTACATTTATATCAAAAACAACTACATACCACGTGAAATCTTTTATATGAAGTATAAAAATAACTAAAACTACAGTGTTTATTGTGTAAAATTAATGTGATAATATGTTTAATTATACACTTATAACCTACTAGTTGTGGGATGAAGAAAGGAACTAATGATCCCTCTGTAGAACTTATTATCCACAGGTTTTCCAACTTCATCTTTACTCAAGATAGTATCAATGGCTATGGAAGTGGACATAGGCTTTGAATGCTCCATATCAAATTTCTTCAGAACTTCTCTTGCATACTTAGCCTGACTGATGAAAATTCCATCATCAGTCTTCTTGATTTGAAGACCAAGCAAGAAATTGAGCTCTCCCATCATAGACATTTTAAAATCGCTCTTCATCTACTTGATGAACTCCTTGCACAGCTACTCATCAATTGCTCCAAATATGATATCATCAACATATATTTGGACTAGCAACACATTTTCCTTTCTTCGCCTGATAAATAGAGTTGTATCTGCTTTTCCTCTTTTATAGCTTTTGCTGATCAAGAAATTGGTCAGCCTCTCATACCAAGCTCTAGGAGCTTACTTCAATCCATAAAGAGCTTTCTTCAGTTTGAAGACATGCTCAGGATTCTTCAGATCTTCAAAGCTTGGAGGCTGGCAAACATAGACTTCTTCTTTATTGAATCCTTTCAGGAATGCACTCTTGACATCCATTTGAAACAACTTTAAGTTCATATGAGGTACGAAAGCACACAGGATTCGAATTGTTTCTAATCGGGCTATAAGAGTATAAGTCTCATTATAATCGATTCCTTCTTGCTGATTGTACCCTTGTGCAACAAGCCTAGCTTTGTTCCTAACAACAGAGCCATCTTCATCTAGCTTGTTCTTGAAAACCTATTTTGTTCCTATAATTGATTTCCCTTTCAGCTTCGAAATTAGACCCCAGACATCATTGCACTTGAATTGATCTAGCTCCTCTTGTATTGTGATCATCAAATAATCATCTCCTTCTGCATCTTCAAACTTCTTAGGTTTGATCAATGATATGAAGGCTGGATGACTCATCATCCTGCTGAGCTAACCTCACATCATCACTAGATTATGAACATCATCAACTCTGTGTCTAGAGGATTGTTGTGATGAACTCTAATCTCTCTCGGAAGACTCAGATCAACTGTTAGAGGATTGAAAATGGATGTTGAGGTGGAGTTGATCTTCTCCATCATTGAAGTTGATAGAAAGATCCTCATCATCTTTGGCTTCTTCAACTTCGAGTCTTGTGCTGGGTTGGTCAGCACAGAGAGTGGCATATCGAGTGGATTTTCTTGCTGGGGTACTCCTTCTTCTTCATTAGACGAACATCTATCTGTATTATTAGTTTCATCGAAATCCACATGTATAGACTCCTTTAACAGGCTGGTTCTTTTGATATATATTCTATTTACCCTACTGTTAGTTGAGTATCCTAGAAAGATACCTTCATCAGACTTAGGATCAAACTTACCTAACCTCTCCTTGGTGTTAAGAATAAAGCACCTACAGCCAAAAGATTTGATATGACCAATCTTAGGCTTGCGCCCTCACCAAAGTTCATAGGGTGTCTTTTCAAGAATTAGGTGAATTAAAACCCGATTCAAGATATAACAAGTTGTTTTAACAACTTCTTCCCAAAAGTACTTTGGTAGATTGTTATCACTCAGTATGGATCGAGCCATTTCAACGATGGTTCTATTCTTCCTTTCTACAACCCCATTTTGTTGAGGCGTATAGGGAGAAGAGAAGTTGTGGTCAATACCATGCGCTGAACAGAATTCTTTGAAACGGAAATTCTCGAATTCACATCCATGATTACGTGATTAATTGACTTAACAAATTTCTTAACTTGTTTACCTAGTTGGCAAGCTGAGCATAGTTTATCCTTTTCAAAGTTGATGCTAGGTAAACCCACAAATAATTACTTTTTAGCCAGTTTGGACAAAATCTTCATGTTTAGCAGTTGGTGGACTCAACGGATAAATTAGCTTTCAAGATAATGGCTTTTCCCTCTCTTTCCTTGCCTCGACTCCTCTTAGAGTCATAAGAATACTTCCTTAGAGACATCTCATGAGTAAGCAAGGTTCCTATCAGCTCATCATAACCGTTGGTCTTCAAGTCATGAGCTTCTTCTATAGTGCTCTTCTTGGAGTCCCACTCTAGAGTAAGAGTGCGCAGAATCTTCTTTACGAGCTCCTCTTCAGTGAACTCCTTCCCCAATCTCTTCAGTTCATTAACGATGTTAATGTACCTGGTATTCATGCTTTGAATACCCTCACTAGTGCCCATGGAGAACATCTCATACTCCCTCAACATGAGATTAATCTTTGACTTCTTGACCTTGTCGGTCCCCTCATGGGTAATCTCCAATTTCTTCCAGATTTCCTGTGCTATCTCACATCCTGAGACCCTGTTGAACTCAATAAGATCTAATGCACAGTGTAAGTAATTAATCACTATGGTGTTCTCTTTGAGAAGCCTCAGATCAGCGTCATCATAGTCCTCGGGATCTATGGGAACATGCACTTTGTTCCTCACAACTATGGGAAATCTGAGGCCAACCTCGATAGCGAGCAAAGCCTGCATCCTTTGAGATTGGATGAAATTTATCATGCGATTTTTCCAGAAAGTATAATGATTACCATCAAACAAGGGTGGTCTTGTAACAGACATCCCTTCTTTAAGGAGAACTACTTGACTAGAATCAAAACCGCAGTTGTTATAAGCAGCTATTCATGGATCTTGACTCAAAGATAATTAGTCTAAAAGTTTGAGCAACTGCTCTGATACCACTTATAAGTTCTTAAACGGCTTGAAAAAAACCGTAGAGTGGGGTGAATGCGAATCTTGGTTACTTTTTAGTAATTGTGAAATTTTGTTTTGCCAAGTTACGTTTTTATATGCGTGCTAAGTTGCGATATAAAATTGAATAAACTGCTTAGCTTCGCTGGCACAGTTTATCTTTAATCTCTTGCTGAGTACTCGACTCAGCTTGGGATTGGTTTTTCAAGCAAAACGATAAACAGAGATGAGATGATGTTTGAGCAAGACACAGTAAAAGCTAAAAGCATAAGTTAGAACTTCAACACTTGAATTTTATCCTGGTTTGGCCCCGAGGCTACCTCTAGTCCCTGGATACCTCTTTCGAGATTTAATCCACTAGTGTTCTTTCATTACTTAGGTGGTGTAGCCTTTACAGCGGGTAGGCACAGTTTTACAGAAAGTACCTTCCTCTCTAACTACCTCTTAACTCAGTTTGGGTACCCTTCCCAAACTGACACTCAGATTTCAATAAAAAGATTGCGAACTGAATTCCACTTATAGAAATGTTAAATCCTTAAAATGTTAAATCTAAGTAATTCTCTCTATTATAAATAGATTTGGAATTGATGTTTGTTGATTGCTTGAGTTTGGAATTTCTTGAAGCTTGGAGTAATTTTGCAGAGTTTCAGCTCATTATGAAATTGAAGGTGATTCACCAAGTTTGAATGTCTTCTTTAGTCTTCTATTTATACTTGAAGCTTTGTGAAGTAGTAGTTCAAATCTTATTGAGTTTGTTGATCTTCAATTTCTCTTCTCTTCATATCTTTCGAATCTTCCCGTTGGAGATAGATTTTAGGATGTTTAGAGATAGAAATTTGAACGATGAGGCGAAATAAAATTCTAGTGATAAAATTTCATTTTTTCTTCAAGCAATTCAGTTGAGAGAAGCACGTGAGAATGCAAGGTGGAATCTTCAGATTGATAGAATTACTGATGTTGGCAGAGTTGCGCGAAGACACTGGAAATTGGCGCATGTCAGATATTCCTTTTACGTTTGGATTTTAGTGAGGACATCTCGATATTCTATAATGACACCTTTTATCTTGTGAGAACCACTAGAAATCTTCCTTAATTTCAGTGCTATTTAACCTAAAAAATACCTAAGGAATATTCTGTTTCTCACAGAATTTGTTAGTAGCACATGTGTCATTCTATGTCAAAGAAAACATCTTTTAATTAATAAAAGCTAACTCAACACAGCTGAGTTAATATTCTTCTAAACTATATAAAACTCAACACAGACTCAGCTTTTCCTACTCTAAGCCGTTACTTAATTAATTACTCAGTAAAACTGAGTTGTTTTTCCTTATACACACTCTAGTCAGCTTCATTAATTAAGAGTGTACTTAGTACTCAATTAATTTCACTATCTTAGATAGTTTGTTATTTCTAAAACATTAAAGTACTGTGAGGTACTATTAACTTGGGTTCTACAATATTCTAACATGTCTACCATCTTGAAAAAATTACAATAATCCTCAATGCCATAGAAATCTATTTTGAAACTGTCATACCTTTTTGGTAGACCTTTCAATACAATTTGTTTCAAGGCAACCTAATCATAAGTAACTCCCATTTTCCTTAACTGTTTAGAGAAATCATAAATAGTCATGGCAAACTCAACTACTGAGGTGTCAACCTCTAGACTTGTGGATAAAATGAATCTTTCAAGTTCATACATCATCATAAGCTGCACAGTTATAGACTCCAAGTCCAAGTCTTTGCAAAGATCCCTATACCTTGGAAGCATAGCATTGACCATGAAATTCTTTACGAAATCACAATCCTTTTTGTACTTCATGTACTCACCTATTTGAAAAATGAAAGGATCTTCTCTGGGGAGTTCAGGATATGGATTATCTAGCTCATAATCCTAATCAAGGCTTTTCAAGAACCTCATCACATTCTTGAACCACTCATGAAAGTTGTCTCCCTTATAAACTTTGTTGCCAAATGGATGCTTATCAATGTTAGTGTTCATGTTCAACGTAGATATAAGATAGAAACAGTTTAGACATTAATATATGTACATGTATTTAATATAAGGTCTTTAATTAAATACATATTTCCTACTATTTTTATCGATATTCAAATAGCCCCTTCTATTGAATTCGGGAAATTCGATCCAACCAATATTCCTTAGTAGGTAGCATCAATAGCCATTCATCATGACTCCCACTATAGCAGGTCAAGCCATAATAATACAATTATGGTTGGAACCCATCCATTTGCATTCCATGCAATTGCTAGTCCATTTGAGTTCTCTTTCTCAAGATGTGCGTACCTAATTGTACAACTCCTCAAATATACCTTCCGTCTGGCATTAGCTCCATTGACATGGATAACTAACCCATTTTGGTTAAGGCATTAACCCCATATAATCTCATGACCAAATACATGTTAAGGGAAAGCATGTTGTACATGTCTTTACATCCGTTAATAAGGTTCGTATCATGATTTATGATGGGAAGAAAATTTATCGCCTTAATATTGTTGTAAGGATTTTATTGGTGCAGCTGGTCTCGCCTTAGTCTATGTCTTATATGATGGATATGATTATGATAATAATAATTCTGAGCTATTTGGAATTATTAGTCTAAGGGAACATGCTCAAGTCCGGTACATCATAATCATTCCATTATACCAAGACTCTACATAGCACGTAAAACAAACAACGTCCATGTTTAAGTTCGTGCACCTATGTTTATAAGTTTTAATTTAAAAACTTAAATCACGACTGTGAAACCATATGCAGAATCTAATTCCCGTACTAGAAATCAACTAAGTCATCAAAGTCCCTTGGGTACGCTTGAACCTAATACCGATGGAGATTTCTAAGTAGTAGAGGCCCCTTAAAATGAATGAGCAGTCAAGTCCAATCCTTGCTAAAATAACCACGGGCACTTCGATTTATTGTAATTATGATTTAAATATTTCATTCTTTTAATTGAGTGAAGTACTGGACGACCCTAATTTTAAAGCATGTACACGTGTGGTAAAACATTGTTAATTATATGATAATCACCTAGATAAATTTTGAGCAAAAACATTAATCTAGTTATCACATCATTTTCTATAACAGGAATTGAAACCTAAGTCATGCAAAACATACTTTAATCGATTCATAGAAAATATCATTTCAACATATTATCATCAATCATGCATAGCATAAGGCATGCTTTGATGCAAGTGCAAAAACTAGGTGAATCTTGGAAGTAAAATGATCAAAGATGGAATTCTATGTAAAAAGAGTGAAAAAGGTGCAAAAAGATTATGGAACACAAGGAATTGGCTTAGGATCGCAGTTGCAAAGAAAAATCATGAAGAAAAACACATGTCACAATCATGACACCCATTCGCGATCGTGACTTGTCATCCTTCACAAAAAAAAAGTTACCAACTACTGTTCACGATCACGACATGTATATCATGCTCACGACTTGTAACTGTTTTTTTATCAACTCTTCTCAACTACCAACTGTCAAGAAAGGATGATCAACTACCATAAACTATCAGATGAAAAGACACATTTTGGAAGTAATCTAATCACAAAAAGGTGCCTTTCCATTTAAGATGAGGATGAAACTTTGCATCCAATCACATTGAAGTTATGTAACCCTTCGCCAATGGACACGACTCTTTGTTTGGATAAACGTAACCCTTCGTACTCTATAAATAGGGTTAGATCCAACCAATTTCATGGACAATGAATGGTAGTTTGCATGTGTAATGTGTATGCATAGATAGAGAGTGAAAATTGTATAGATTTCATTACGTTCAAAGTCTTAGTGAGAAAAATGTATAAATGATTCGATTTTTATTTCGATCACTAAATTTCTCCACAAATTTGAGCGATTGTTATATGAGTGTAATTGCAAAGAACTTATCAATAAAAGTTTATATTCTTCAACGTTCATTTGTTCGATATTCACAAAGAATAGCATCCTAGCGGAGGTTCTGTACGAGTCGAGGCCGAATTCAAAGTAGACTTAAGAATTGCGGGAATTGACGACTCCCATTAAAAGAGTGGATATGGTTTAATCAACTTTAGCTTTCACTTGCAAACCTTACAACTTTACTTTGTTTTCTACTTATACTTTCTATTTTGAAATTTATGATATGTTTATGTGTCATAACGAGTATTTCATCTTGCATCATTTATATTAATGAAGTTAGTCACAAGGCAAGCCCTAGTTGCGGAATGCAGCTAGGCCTGCACATCTAGCCCATGCAAGTGCAGCCTAGTAATGCCTGCGGGCTTGCTACCCACCAGTGCATGCTATTGGCCCGTGAGCTAAAATTCTAGTGGGGCAGCTTGCATGCCCCAACCCACAAATAACCAGTATTCGCAAGGCTCACTCGCAATGGGAAAAATTTCCTTGCTCTCCGTGTGCAATTTTTTCAAAACCCCTTTCATTAAACTTTTAATTATTATTTGGTCCAACCAATTAATAATTCATCCAACGATTTTGACATTTCTCAATATTCTCAGCATAGACCTAGTCTTTACCTAGTCCGGCATAAACCCAAAGTGTGTGTCCTCATAGGATCCTGAAGTATAGAGCTATTAGAGGTTGACCTAAACTTGGCTTCCCCTCCAGGAACCTTAAGGCTTAGTGTTCTGGACCAAAATGGAACCTGATAACTCTAGACGATCAAATGGGCTTTCTAATAAAGGCATATGATCTCCTGATACTCGGAAAGTCACGTGCTTGTGACTTAATCCGCTTTTGCAATAGTAACCAATACATTACACTCCTTCCATCAGGTTAGTACCATCTAGTTTATTAAGCTCAGATGAAGTGTTGGGTCATGTAATAGTCGTAGCTATCTTGGAATTAAACTTATTCACGAAGAACACCACTCGCCATAATGTATCAAGATTGACTAGAAACCCGTATCAATCCTATACTCTAATAAGAGGGTCACTTCAATAAGAGGCCTTAAGGTACAACTCCCATTATATCATTATATTAGGAGTGATGGATCCCATCTTGTCTACTCTGCTTACCAACGAGTGATCATCACTATACCCGTAATCACCCTATCATCCTAATAGCTAGGGTATGAATAAGTATGATCGAAAGTATAGCAACTCCTACACAAGGTAACCAGTATCTTAGGTCTGAGAATACTTATACTACTGCTGCAATAAGATATGACACTAACACATGGATATAGTTATTTTCAAGTGTCTTTCTTATAGCTGTCTCCAATGTATTACCCGAATACATTCATGTGTTAATTCAAGGCACCACCTTCAGCTCATGAGATCGACTGCTTGGATTTAATCAAATGAGTAAGCCTACACATGCTAGTTTATCCGCTTCATTGATGTCCAGTCTCAATGAAACTATGACTAGGGATATTTAGACTATTCATAGTAACATATATGTGCAATTCTCACATCACATAACTCCCAATATGTCCTTGCACTTTCAGGCTATGAATTAGTAATGGAGTTTGCTTTATCAATGCACATATACATAAAAAAACACACACACACACACACACACACACATATATATATATATATATGACACCAGCTAGATACATAATTTAAATAACATTAATAAACAACAAAGATGCATTTATTGTTGATAACCTTAATGGCCTCTAGGGCATACCTCATGTCTAACACAAAGCTCATAGGGTGTTCTCTCCAAAATAGGACAGATTAGAACCCTATAAGGATATAACATGTTGTGTTAACAACTTCCCCCCAAAAGTACTTTGGCAAGTTGTTATCACTCAGCGTTGATCTAGCCATCTCAACATTTTTCTAGTTATTTCTTTCAACAACTCCATTCTATTGTCGGAGTATAGGGAGAAGAAAAATTGTGATCAATTCTGTGCCTTGAAAAGAATTCTTTAAAAACATATTCCTAAAATCTCTTCCATGATCACTTCTGGTCTTGATGATTCTTCTTCCTTGTTCATTCATAATCTGGTTTGATAATGTAGAAAAGAATTCAAAAGTCTCATCTTTGTTCGTCAACAAAGCTGCCCATTTGAATCGAGTGAAATCAACCACAACAACAAGAGTGAAACTTCTACCACCTGAGCTCGGTGATTGAACTAGGCCAAAGAGATCTAAATGCAGTAACTTTAGTGGATGCTTTGAAGAGATATCATTCAATGATTTGAATGACTTCCTAACTGCTTTCTATATTGAAATGCTGAGAAAAGCTTATCCTTCTTAAAGTTGATAAAAGGAAGACCATTGACTAGTCCTTTCTTCACCAATTTTGATAGATTCTTCATGTGAATATGGCCAAGTATCATATACCATAACCAAGAATTTTCATCTTGCGAAACCAAGCAAACATTGCCTAATTCAAGGGATAAATCAACCATTTAGACATTGTTGGTTCGTAAACAGTCTCTTAATAGCAATAGAGGGGGGTGAATGCGAAATCTTGGTTACTTTTAGATTTTTAAAGCTTAATCACCAAGATCGGTTTTTATATACTTGTTGAGTGTAATATAAAAATGAATAAATTGCTCAGATTTGTTGGCACAGTTTATCTTCAATCTTTAGCTAAGTAAGACTTACTCAGCATAGATCAGACAATCAAGCAATTTAATGAATGAGAGAAAGAGATGAATGAGCTGATCATTGCTCAAGCTAAATGCTTAAAGTTAGAACATCAACACTTGAGATTTATCCTAGTTTATCCCCTAGCCTACCTCCAGTCCCCGGATACCATCTCCGAGATTGAATCCACTAGTGAATCATTCCTTCAATAGGCAAAGAAGCCTTTACAACGAGTATACACTATTACAGAAAGTACCTTTCTTTCTAACTACCGCTCAACTTAGTTTGGGTACCCTTCCCAAATTAACACTCAGATTAATATAAGAATGCTAACTGAATTCAACTTATATAGGCGTTGAATCCTTACAATGTTAATCTAAGTAATTTCTCTCTATTACAAATGGATAAGACTTTTGATGTTTACTAATTGCTTGAGGTGGAATCTCTTTGGAAGCTAGAATGATTTTATCAGCATTTTAGCTCTTAAGAAATTCAAGTTGATTCACCTAGTTTGAACGTCTACTCTAGTCTTCTATTTATACTTGCTAAGTAGCCATTGCAAACTTTATGATATAGTTGATCTTCAATTTCTCATCTCTTCTAATCTTTCGAATCTTCCCATTTGAGATAAATTTCAGGACGTTTAGAGATAGAATTTGAATGTTGAGGTGTGATAAAATTCCATTGACATATTCTAATTTGTCTTCAAGCAATCTGGTTCTGAGAGAGGCACGCTAGAATGCAGTCTTCCTGTTGGATGACCTTGCTAACGTTGGCAGAATCGCGCGGAGACTCTTGAGATGTAACGCATAACAGAAGTTCCTTTTACTTGGGCTGTAGCGAGGAATCTCTGACAACAATACTGACATTTTTTAACATTGTGAGGACCACAAGAATCTTCACTAATTTCAGCGCTTTTTATCTGAAAAGCACAAAAAGAATATTCCATTCCATCACAAATAACGTTAGTAGCACATGTGTCATTAAGTCTCTATGTCAAACAGAATGTGCTTTTAATTAAATAAAAGCAGAAATCAGCATGAGCTAAGTGAAGTAATTCTAAACTATGGTACTCAGCATAGACTCAGCTTTTCCTACTCTAAGTCATAACTTAATTAATCATCTAGCAAAACTAAGTTATTCTCGCTTGAATGAACTCAAGTCAGCTTTATTAATTAAGAGTCTACTTAGTACTCAATTAATTTCACTATCCTAGATAGTTTGCTATTTCCAAAACTACTTGGTACTGTAAAGTACTATTAACTTGGGTTCTACAATCTCCCCCATTTTGGACAGATAGCAAACTAGGTAGTAGAAGTTAATTGAATAAATAGTTCAGAGATTACAGAATACCTGAAGGTGATGTAAAACTGCCTTGTGCTGAGTGACTTCCCTTAGTCATCTTGAGCTCCCCCATACTGAGTGAGTCTTCTACAAGAAGCTCAACTCCCCCATAGTTAGAGGATTTCTTCTTGATTGGGACAATGTTTTATTTCAACTTTATCTTCAAAGGTTTGGTCTTTTATATGTTTTCTTGTACCATATAGTTAGATACACAGCAGAAAACATACTCAGCATAAAAGTTAAGAAGATCTTAACTTGAGGTAGGAAGTTTTAATTTTATTAATATATAAAAAATGACTTGGTCAGTACATAAAGCATGTCGTGAGCTAAGATTATAATAAGTCCTATTACAAGTTTAACATCTATTAGATCATGGTCTAAGCTATCTTTTATGCACGGAAGAGAAAGATCCTGCAGTCTTGTTCTTATCCTGACTTGGCCTATTCGAAGGATGCCTTGGATGAGAGTGCCTCGGAAGAGATCCCTTATTAAGATTTTCTGCCCTGAGCGCATCTTCAGCTACCTTCTCCCCCTTTGTTATCTAACCTTGAACAATGTGATCAAGATAGACATTAAAGCCATCGAGTGCAGCTTGGAAGCTCTCTTGCTAACCAATGATCTACAGGGAAATCTCTTGCTCTAATTGCTCCTTGCCCTTTGTTGAGAGGAAGTCTTGGTCATTCAGCTCGTTGAGAAGAAGATGGTGGCAACGTGAGAGATGAGCTAACTGGTCAAAACCCTGACTAGAAAACTCTTGAAAACATTGAAGGAGACCATGAAAGTTTGTTGCTTTCAGTGCAATCTTCAGCTGAGCCTCAATGTCAAGAATCTTAGGACCAAAGGATTCGATATATTTTGAAGTGCAGTCAATGTCTTTTCTGTCAGCTCTCCGATCTTGAGCTACGAATCCACCTTCTTTGTAAGATCTTCCTCCTTGGTTAATGACGTTCAACTTCACGTAGATTGTCATTCCGGTCTCAAGGTAGAAGGATTCGGTTGGAGGTGCACTCGGTAAAGGCATGTTTGAAAAGATCTTTCCCATGGCAGTTACTAAAAATTTCTACAATGAGGAGACTCTCTCCATTATGTGATAAGAGACCTCTCACTAAAGGGTATCCATCTTGGAGTTGGGAGAATCAATGTTCACGATAAGGGCCTTGTCCAGCTTTTATGAGATATCCTTTAAGATCTTAAGGACTTCATCCTGCTTGTTATCATACATAAGCAAGAATCGTGACTCGGATTCCACCAGCTTCACTATGTTGTGGCTCACATCCTTTGTAGATGCTACCTCTTTAGAGACATCCTCGATCTTGGGATCGGTTAGCATCTTTATTTTGGCTCACTCCTTACCGAGCTCATGGATCTGGGTTACTTGAGTAGCCATATTGGTACTGAAAAGACTCAACTGCTTAGTAGCAACATCTACACTGCTCTTTATCTATCCTGCAACGGCATTCACTATTATAGTAGACATGGGGATAGATGTAGTAGCTGCCCCAAGCTGGGATGTAGAGTCCATTAACCCATTCAGGATTAGCATCATCTTATCTACCAGGTTTTTGGCAATCTCTTTTGCCAAATGATTTTGAATAACCAACAAGCTACCTTGGATCCTCTCAAACTTCTCAAAGTATAGAGAGTAACTAGGCATAATTATGTACTATTCAAATTCAGGCAATTTTACCTTGGGCATGGAAAATAAGTCCATCAATTCTTGAGCAAGTAGCATGTTACCTACTGCTCCATCTAACTCAGCATCAGTCTTGAGCGTAGGAAATTACTTCCTTTCTAACTCTCGAATATGTGCCAAGAAAGATGTATCAGCCATTATTGGCTTGCTACTAGGCTCAGGTGCTTCATTGGCTGTAAAATTTGCCTCGGCAGTTTGACCACTTGCTTTTCCCTGTTAAGCAGAGTTCTCAGCGTTGGGAACTTCCCTAACCAGAGGGGTTAAGGGGATTGTGGATAGATTTGAAGAATGGGTAGGTTCATAACCATGTACAGATGAAGAAGTTGGTTTGAGTGGAATAAAAAGTACAATGGCTCTGGAAGAGTTGGTTGTTGGTTGACAATGTACAGGAGAAAGTGTGGAAGAAATATGTACTGGTGATGGAGGAAAATAATCCTTGCTATTTTCAGGTGAAGAGATTTGAATTGGGGAATGTATAGAGTTAGAAGGGGAAGGACTCTTCTATGTTTCAGGATATACTGGAGTAGATACTGATTGAATAGAAGAATTTACAAGAGAAGGGTTTTGAGAATTTACAGGAGAAGATGAGGAGGTGGGATTTTGCGGAACCTCTAGGTTAGTTGTTTGACAAGGATTGGTCACCTGAGGTTACTCATGCTTTGAAAAAAGGCTCCTCAACATGAGTGAATGTGGGAGTGGGAATGCTGGGATCTTGAGGATTAGACTCCTCTGGGATAAGGGTAAGGGTTTCTCCAGCATCCTCCTCGCTGCTCACCACCTGCACATTATTGATACTCAGCTTTTTCTTGAAGAAAGTGGATATCAAGCGATAAGGAAGCATTAGTATTGATTTATTAATCAGTTTCATAACATCAAAGAGAGCTTGGGAAAATTCATCAATGGACAAAGGAAGTTCAAAATGTACCTCAGCTTGAGGAGCTTTTCTTTTATCGCGCTTAACTTTATAATTGACTGCAGAATGATCTCTACCGGAGGTAGATGCTGACCTTCGCCACGATTCTCGATAACAATCAAGCAGAGGTTGGCTGAGTTAGTAGCTTCTTCATCAAATGATGAAGATTCTTCTGAATCGTTCTAAGTGGCAGTAAGTGCCTCATTTTTCTTGGAGAACCTCTTCTTGAACCTGTCCTTCTTCACCTTTGGACAGCTCAACTGGATGTGACCTTTCTCTCCATAACTAAAACATTGATGTCTTTGCTGTGCTCCTTCTTCGATCCTTCCTCAGCTCCTCGCCGGTGCTGAGTTGACTTGGTTTTAGCGGGAAACTTCTTGTTGCTGTTGAATTTCCCTTCCTTCTTAATGAAGCATTTGAAATGCCTGGTCAAAAGGACCATTTGCTCATCAGAGTCATAGATAGTGGACTCATCTGAGGAATCTGCTTTAAGGACAATGGCTTTACCATCCTTTCCCCAATTCCTCTTGGAGTCATCTGAGTATTTTCTTAGAGACATCTCATGAGTTAGCAAGATGCCTATCAGCTCACCATAGCTGTAGGTCTTAAGATCATGAGCCTCCTCAATAGCACTCTTCTTGGAATCCCACTCTATTATAAGAGTGTAGAGAATCATCTTGATGAGCTCCTCCTGGCTAAACTCCTTTCAAAGCCTCTTCAGTTTATTAACAATGTTAATGAACCTGGTAATCATGCTCTGAATACCCTCACTGGCACCCATCGAAATCATCTCATACTCTCTCAGCATGAGATTGATCTTTGACTCCTTGACCTTGTCGGTCCCCTCATAGGTAATCTCCAGCTTCTTCCAGATCTCATGTGTTGTTTCACATGCTAAGACCCTGTCGAACTCAATATGATCTAACGCATAGTGTAAGTAGTTAATGGATGCGCATTCTCTTTGAGAAGCTTTAGGTCAAAGTCGTTGTAGTCCTCTAGATCTACTGGCATACGCATACCATTCCTCACCACAGTGGGAACTCTTCGACCAAGCTCAATAGTGAGCCAAGCCTGCATGCTTTGTGATTGGATGAAATTTTTCATTCAATTTTTC
Organism: Euphorbia schlechtendalii; assembly: GCA_949673415.1. Taxonomy (NCBI): domain Eukaryota; kingdom Viridiplantae; phylum Streptophyta; class Magnoliopsida; order Malpighiales; family Euphorbiaceae; genus Euphorbia; species Euphorbia schlechtendalii. Next base: position 8,003 of record CATIWQ010202295.1, on the reverse strand, counting down.
CAGAATGTATAATGATTACCATCAAATAGAGGTGGTCTAATAACAGACATTCCTTCTTTAAGGTAAACTGCCTGACTGGAACTAAAATGATAGTTGTTGTAAGCCATTTATGGATCTTACTCAAAGATAGTTAGTCTAAAAGTTGAGCAACGGCTCTAATACCACTTATTAGTCCGTAAACAGGCTCTTAACAACAGCAGAGGGGGGGGGGTGAATACGAAATCTTGGTTACTTTTAGATTTTTAAAGTTTAATCGCTAAGATCGGATTTTATATGCGTGCTGAGTGCAATATAAAAATGAATAAACTGCTCATCTTTGCTGGCATAATTTATCATCAATCTTTAGCTGAGTAAGACTTACTCAACATAGATCGGATAATTAAGCAGTATAATGAATGAGAGAAAGAGATGAATGAGTTGATCACTGATCATGTTAAATGCTTATAGTTAGAAAGTCAACACCTAAGATTTATCCTGGTTCGGTCCCTAACCTACATCCAATCCCCCGATACCATCTCTGAGCTTTAATGCACTAGTGAGTCATTCCTTTAGTAGGCGGAGAAGCCTTTATAACGGGTAGACACTATTACAGAAAGTACATTTCTTTCTAACTACCGCTCAACTTAGTTTGGGTACCCTTCCCAAACTAACACTCAGATTATTATAAGAATGCGAACTGAATTCAACTTATAGAGGTGTTGAATCCTTATAATGTTAATCAAAGTAATTTCTCTCTATTACAAACAGATATGACTTTTGATGTTTGTTGATTGCTTGCGATGGAATTTCTTTAGAAGCTAGAGTGATTTGTGCAGTGTTTTAGCTCTTAAGAAATTCGAGGTGATTCACCAAGTTTAAACATCTGCTCCAGTCTTCTATTTATACTTTGAAGCTCTACGAAGTAGCCATTGCAAACTTTACAATATCGCTGATCTTTAATTTCTCATCTCTTCTAATCTTTCGAATCTTCCCGTTGGAGATAGATTTTAGGACGTTTAGTGATAGAATTTGAAAGTTGAGGTGTGATAAAATTCCATTGACAAATTCTCATTTATCTTCAAGCATCTGGTTCTGAGAGAGGAGAGCTAGAATGCAACGTGGAGCCTTCCCGTTGGATGACCTTGCTGACGTTGGCAGAATCGCACGGCGCATAATAGAAATTCCTTTTACTTGGACTGTAGTGAGGAATCTCTGATAACCATACTGACATTTTTTGGCGTTGTGAGGACCACAGGAATCTTCGTCAATTTCAACGCTTTTTATCTTGAAAAGCACTAAAAGAATATTCTGTTCCATCACAAACAACGTTAGTAGCACATGTGTCATTAAGTCTCTACGTGTCAAATAGAACGTGCTTTTAATAAAATAAAAGAAAGTTCAGCACAAGCTAAGTGAAGTAATTCTAAACTAAGCAGCACTCATCATAGACTCAGCTTTTCCTACTCTACGTCATAACTTAATTAATCATCTAGCAAAACTGAGTTATTCTCCCTTAAATGAACTCAAGTGAGCTTTATTAATTAAGAGTCTACTTAGTACTCAATTAATTTCACTATCCTAGACAGTTTGCTATTTTCAAAACTACTCAATAGTGTGAAGTACTATTAACTTGGGTTCTACAAAGAGCATAAAAAATAGTTGAATCAGTCTTGATATCAATCACCGAACATCCTGTTGATTCAAAAATAACTCTTCTAACTTTTTCACATATTTAGAAATACTCAGCAAATTGAACTTCAGGCCTTGAAGAAGAAAAATGTCTTCAGTTGAAGGATTGAATCGAACTGTTCGAAATCCTAATCTTGACTTTTTTTTATTATCACCAAAACTGACACTTCCATTTCTCTTTCTCTCCAATGTGATAAACTGCTTTTCATCACATGTCATATGCATCGAGCAACCACTATCCAAATACCACATTCTTATATCATTAGTGGATCTCAAGCTCACCTGTCAAACAATAAAGTTTTCTTAGATACCCATGCCTTTTGGTTTGGTCCTCTCTTGTTATTGGTGTTTACTTTGGTTTAGTCATACTCATCATAATAACCATTTTTATGTCTACACAAAGTTGTGACATGTCCTACCTTTCTACAAAATCCACACACTAACTTTGCTTCAGGCCTACTAACTTTCTTCTTTTTTATAACAATCTTACCAAAAGTATGTGAGTGTTTATTCAAAGTATTTTCGTTGGTTAGAAGAGGAACTCGTACCTGCTTCAAGGCTGTTAATTCAGCAAATAACTCTTCTAATTTCTTAAAGAGTACACTATCATGATCTTCATGAAGCTCAACCTTTTCTAAGAAGTAATAGATTTCAAGAGGCATGGAAGAACTGGTGTTGTTAAAGTCTTCACATCTCCTCACTATCTCTTTGATGCTTTTACCTAACTTTTTAGTTAACTTAATTACATCATCGAGTACCTCTGTGTTTTCATCAAAAGACAAAGGCGGTCGAGAGTTTACCTCATTATTTTTATCCTCTTTATCCTTCTCAACATCTTTGCAAGCTATAGATTTTAACTTTGAAGTACATGCTAAGTAATCGTTAGGTATATTATCAATCTCCATAAGACAAATGTTGGAAGAATTAGTTGCATATTCATTTGAAGATGAATCTTTATTCTCAAAGTCGCTCCAGGTAGCAACATGTGCTATCTCCTTCTTGCCAAACTTCTTGAATTTATCTTTCTTAGCTTTGAGACAGCTAAACCAGATGTTTCTCTTTTCTCTAAAACCAAAGCACTTGATATCTTTATTGTATTCTTTCTTGCCTTTATAATCTCTTTCATTTCTTGGCTTTCATTTAGATAATTTCATTTGGTTTTATATTGTCTTAAATTTTTGTTAGTTTACTAATAAAATATTATTATTTTAAAGTGAATTTGATAAGTGGAATGAATAATGGGGAAGATTGTTGGAAATAAAACATTGTAGATCCTGCAAAATGAGGTTTGTAGAATGGAAAATGGGGAAATGGTTGGACTTGCTCTTATAGCAAGTCAAACCCTTCCCTATTATAGGGTATTTGGCAAAATGGGAATGAATATAGGAAATATGACAACCCAACAATTACTCATATGGTATTCTTAAAAATAGGGATTCCCCGTATATAGGGGTCTCTATTTTGGAGAATTAGTATAAATATAATATATTTTGTACTTTTTAGCATTTATATAATTTGTAATAAATTAATTAAATTTGTGTATATATATGTGTTGGTCACGTTTTACTTATATATTGTTTTTGTAGTGCTCATTTAGTTTTGATAATTTAAAACTACACAAGTTTTAAACTATACAAAATAAATATAAAATAAATTATACATTAACATAGTTTAATTTTAAATGATCCAAACAAACATTACAAAGTAAAAACAATACATGAAAACAACATATTTTTTATTAGTAATAAAATTAATTGTAATAATTAACCAACACTATATTTTAATTAAAAATATTATAATTAAGATATAATTTGTTAATTAATAGTTAGACTAGAAATGATATATAGAAATTGATATGATAATAAAATATTATTATTTTAAGAGAATGTAATTTGGGGAATGCAACTATAGAATACATGGATGGGGAGAAAACAATATAGATTTTGCAAAATGAGGTTTGAGAAATGAAAAATAGGGAATATGGTTGCATTTGCCCTCTCTATTATAGCGAATTTGGCAAAATGATGAATGAATATTAGGAATATGAGAACTTAACCATTCTTGCAAATACAAATTCCTCTTATACAAGGAATCCTATTTTGGAGAATGAATATTATAATAATAACAATAACAACAACAACAATAATAATAATAATAATAATAATAATAATAATAATAATAATAATAATAATAATAATTATAATAATAATTTGTACTTCTTAGCATTTACATATTCTGTATTAAACTAATTAAATTTGTGTATTTATATTTGTTGACTACATTTTATTTGTATATTAATTTTGTAGTTCTCACTTAGTTTTGATATTTATAATATACATGAACCTTAAAGTATACAAAATAAATAAAAATAAAATATACATTAACATAATACAATTTTAAATAATACAAACAAACATTACAAAGTAAAAATAATACATGAAAATTTTCAATTGAATAAACTCGATAACTTAAATAAAAATAAAAATAAAAATTATATTATACAATAATTTAAATGACAAAGATTAGCAACTAATAAGATGACAAGAACACGGAAATTCATTAAATATAACTAATATGATGTGTTATGGTTAATTTTTGTGGTTGTACGTGGCAAGTGTACATGTTTCTAAAAAATAATTAATTATTTCATTATTAGTGTTATCATAATATATATTGTAATTTTTTGTAGTATATTTTCCTAGATATTATTGAAAGTAATTTGTTGACTTATTTTATTTTATTAAATATGCATTATATTTTTTTATTGTTTATAAAAATAATTATAATAAATAATATATTTTGATTAAAAATATTATAATTAAAAATAAATTGTTAATTGATAGTTAGAATAGAAATTATGTATGAAAATTGAAATGATAATAAAATATTATTATTTTAAGGGAATCTAATTTGGGGAATGCAAAGGTAGAGAATATGGATGAAGAGAAAACGTTGTAGATTCTGTAAATGAGATATGAGAAATGAGAATTAGAGAATTCCCTTAATGATTTTGGGGATTTTGGGCATTTCATTTTCCTTTATATATTTGATTTTAAAATAATATTTTTTTTTCTTTATTTCAAGAAGGCGCTGTATTTTTCAACCACTGACATGTTATATGTCACTTAGGATGGAAAGTGGACAATGATATGTATTTTAAGCAAGCTCAAGGATTAAGGTGCGCGCTTGAAAGTTCAGGGATCATATGATTTTTGAGATCAAATTAACGAGCAAACTATGCATTATTAGGCATGTATTTATATATTATATATAATAGTGGTTATGCACTTAGTATATTAGTATATTCAATTAATTATACTATACACCAAAGAATTTAAGGAAAAAAATTGGCCTAACCACCTTTTTGGGCTCTGTGCTATACATGGTTTACCCTTTTAATCCCTCTGCTATACATGTTACCCATTTAATCCCCGTGGTATCAATTCCGTTACCTAGTTAGTCCCTTTCTTAACGATAGTGACACTTAGGATCCATATGGCAAATAAAACCATTGACTTGGCGCCACAACAGTTTATGATGAAAAAATATATTAGTTAGTGGACTAAATTGAAAATATACATGTTGAACTAAAATAAGAAGAACATAAATATTATTAACATCTCTCTCCTTCAAATTCTTTTCAACAAAAATCTTAAAATCCCTAACCTGCAGCAATTTCCCAAATTCCTTGAAAAAGATCAAAGAGAAATCAGAAGTCTGTCTACGCCTGCTTCATCTCCCTTACCCAAGTGAAAGTTTCGTAGTATTGGCACTGCTTTGAAGTTTCTTCCTGTAATTTTTTAATATTCACTCAATTTTGTAGTTTTGTATTTGTGCTTTTTATGTTTGTGACATAGTTTCGATTTTCAATTGCCTATTTAATCATCTAAGTATGGTTGTTTCTTTAACGATAATCCAAAAACGAATTATATCCAAAAATGATGGATTGAGTTGGGTCGTTGGTTATGTAATTTGTTTGAATTAGAATGGGTATTGGGAAGAGTGAGTATGATTTAAGAACCTAGAAAAAAGATAAGTGTCATGAAAAGGAAAGATCCCAGAAAAAAATTGTTTTTTCATATATCTAGAGAGAGGTTATTGTTGAATAAAAATAGTGGGGTGTTCAGTCCTTTTTTATTTTCTTGAATTAATATAATATACAGGTTAATGGATTAATTAAAGGTAGTCAAACTAATGATATATTATAGTGGAACATTTCACAAAGAAGGTAAAATCTATGTAGGGGGTACAGGGACACTAATCAAACTCAATTTCTCACTTGAGAAGCTTTCACACCTAAACATGTTATCTTACTTGAAAGACATTGATTGTGGACCTTATTCTATGTTGTTTATGAAAGGCAAACTTACTGGGAAATTCGTTCATGTTTTGAATGATTTCGATGTCATCAATGTGGTTACTGATAATAAATTAGGAGATGGTGATGATTTAGAGTTTTATGTGAAACACACTGACTTTGTAAACACAACCAGGGGGAATACTAAACATTCTGAGAATTTTGATAACCTTGACCAATGTCACTCAATAAATGAGCAAGAATACCACATCGATCTTGAACTTGTTCATAATGAAAGTGAACATCATGTGAAACTCTAACTAATCCAAACCCCATTGAATTTGATTACCCAACCTATAGTGAGTACAACCCATCTGAACTTCATCAAACCTTCGATGAGTTTTTTTACCCAATTGGTTGTTCAATTGATGATGAAGATGAGTAGTTGGTTGATGCTAGGGAGAATGTGAGAGGATATAGGAAGGGACTGAGAAGTATACCTATTGGTTAAGTTGATGAAAATCAGAATGTTGAGATAGAAGTTAATAATATGGAAGGTGTAGGCTTGAATCAGGAGCATCATGAGGGACAAAGTCATGGTCATGTCGAGAATGTCATTAATGAATTAATTCCATGTTATGATGTTGATGAGATAAGGGAGCTTGACTCCTCTGGTGATGATTCTGAAAGTTCTGTGTATTATAATAGTAGTGATTATGGAAGCTACTATAGTGATAGTGATGAAGAATATCAAAATGTGGCTTTGAGAAGAAAAAAAATGATAGAATTAGATTTGATGAGAATGCACCAATTCCTATGTTTTGTTTAGACATGGTGTTTATTAGTCCTTAGTAATTTAGAGATGCTGTAACAAAGTATGGGGTGATAAAAGGTTTAGATACGAGATTGGTTAAGAATGTAGATTATAGGTTAAGAGCTGAGTGTCATGGTGATAAAAATTATTCATGGGTCTTACATGCTAGCACAATTGGGACTGGAGGTGATTTGGTAGTGAAAACTTATAAGCCCGAACACCATTATAGAAGACTAAGGAGAGTGAAAAGGTGTAATGATAAATTTTTAGCTGACCATTACAAGACATACATAATGATTTACCCTTCCATAAAGGTTATTGACATTTAGAAATTAGTCACAATACAATTACATGTAGATGTGTCATATAAGGTGTGTCAAAATGCTAAAGCAATGGTCATAAAATAAATTGGTAGGCGATGTAAATAAACAGTATGCCAAATTGTATGATTTTTGCAATGCCATAAGGGTTTCAAATCCTAGTAGTAGTTGTTTTGTAAGTGGAAAGAAATTAAATCAAGATGAATTGCAAATATTTTTTAGATTTTATTTATGTTTTAATGCAATCAAAAAGAGATGGAAAGAGGGATGTAGGCCTATCATAGGGTTGGATGGCTATTTTTTGAAGGGTGTTTGCAAAGGGATACTTTTATGTATTGTTGGTATGGATGGAAACAATCAAATGTACCCTATTGCATGGGCAGTAGTGGAGAAAGAGAACACAAAGAATTGGTCATGGTTCGTAACAAGGTTGAAAGTAGATTTACAAATAAAAGAGGGAAAAAATATAACTATTATCTCAGATATGCAGAAGATAAATTCTATTTAGATTTAGTTTTTTTAATATTATTGAATAAAAAGCACCTATAGAAAAATTGATATTTATGTTTAAAACTTAATATTTCCAGGGCCTAGTCAAAACCATGCTTCCACAAGTCTACCATAGAATGTGCACTCAACATATTTGTGCTGCTTGGTCAAAGACATTTAGAGGAGAGGTGTTCGCCACTTTTCTACAGATAATATAAAGTTCTATATGTGAACAGGTGTTGGCAGTACCACTTATCAAATAGAAAAATGATGATAACTACAAGTATACAGTTGTGATATAGTTTTAAAAGATATCGATCCTACATGGAAGGAATTTGGTTCTAAAGATCAACTAAAGTTAAGAAACAAAAGAAAATAAAATAAGTTAAATGTTTTGAATGGTAGATTGATGAAT
>CATIWQ010202294.1:0-10207 GCA_949673415.1 Euphorbia schlechtendalii | reverse complement strand
ACTACATCATAAGGTTGCTACCCCATAACACCCTCAAACTAGTGGTTAAGTAGAAATTTCTAATCGAGAAATTAAGTGGATTCTCGAAAAGACTATCTTGAATTCTAGGAAGGATTGGTCTACTAAGTTAAATGATGCATTTTAGGCTTACAGAACAGCTTTTAAAACACCTATTAGTATGACACCCTACAAGTTGGTTTACGAAAAGGCTTGTCATTTACCAGTAGAATTAGAGGATAAGGCTTTATGGGCTTTGAAGAATTTGAATATGGATTTACACAAAGCTGGTGAAAGAAGAAAGTTGGATTTAAATGCATTAGAAGAACTACATTTGTCATCATATGAAAATGCAAAGATCCAAAAAGAGAAGACAAAACAGTAGCATGATGCAAAATTACGGGAAAAGAGGTTTAAGATTGTAGATAAAGTTTTGTGATATAATTCCAAACTTCGCTTGTTCCCTGGAAAACTCAAATCTCATTGGAAGGGACCTTACAAAGTTATTCAGGTATTTGACAATGGAGTATTGGAATTGAAAGCCGAAAATGGAGTAATTATGAGCACGGGATTTTAATCCTCACTTGCGAGTTCAATGATGAAGTTGTAATTTATTTTTCTTTGCTAGTCTTCCACTTTGACAGGGTCTCGAAGGTCCTCGGGAGAAGCATTCCTCATTTCTTATGAACCTTAGATATTTTTTAGGTCGCCTCATCAGTAATCAAGCCCAATTTTAACCAAAGTCAGACTAAAAATCAAACATTGACACCGATGTTACTAACATCGATACAGATGTCAATAACATCGATACTGATGTTGTAATATCGGTATCGATGTCATATCGGTTCCGATGTCATTAACATCAGTATTGATGTTGTGATATCGGTACCAATGTCGCGTTGACAGTAACAGCAGAATGATTGCAGAATTCTGGAAATTATTAATATAACCCCACTAATTGACACCAGTCACCTTCCACACTATTAAGGTGGCTGGAAAAGTCACTCCATGATGTTAGAAGTGACATTAGTGGAGAAGAAAATGGGGAAAATGTCAAAAAGCCTAAGTGTAGGCTTTTTGACTTGGATTGAAGGGAGCTCACTATAAAAGGAGGCTCACATTCTACATTTGGGAAGGGGGAAGAACACTATAAAAAGGGAGAAAATTAGTATATTTTCAGAAAAAAAGAATTCATTTCACAAAAACAAAAGAGAAATTTGCATTTTCATTTCCTTAGTTCATATGGATGACTATGCTACTTTCCATCACATTTGTTTAAGTCTTGAATCAATAAAACTTAGTAAAGATACCATTAACATAATCCCTAACAGCATAAAAATCATTTCACTTTAAGTTTGTGGAGCAACACTTATCCCATTACTCGATTTTCTTAAGCCAAACTACCTTGTCAATCAACCAAAGAAATGATGAGGGTTTCCCAGAGGAGCTTTGCGGATCTTGAAGAAGTGGATTCTCAACTACGGGGTAAACATCTGAGTTCATAGAGTTTGTGCTTACATTTATACGCTTTTCTTTTTTAATTTTTATTTTCTTTTCGGTTATTTCCATTTTTGCACACTAATATGTTTTTCGGGAATTGCGGTATGACTTCAAATCTGTTTTAGTATTTTGTCTACATAAACATATTCTACACATCTTGAGCTTTCCAGAATGATAAAGATCATCTAAATCGGTTAAGTATAGCAAAAGTTATGATCGTTTGAAGTTTCAGATTTTTCTTTTGCTGTTTCTGCTATTTTTTGTGTGTTTTTTTGCAGGTCTGGACCAATGATGTCGGTACCAGCATTACCAACATCGGTACCGATGTTACCAATGACATCACCAACACTGACGTTGCAACACCGACATCGGCGTTACCTCTTTTTTCCTCAAAAATAAGTTTATATATTATGCATTAATTATGGATTAATTAACAAAACTAATTTGTTTACATGAACATATCATGATTAATATAATAATTTTATATTAATCTTTTGGATATATTCCGAGAGATAATTTGAATACCAGTTTCCTCTTAACCAGTTACCATATTGGAATTTCTTTGGAATATATACAAAAGTTAATGATTATGTTTATGGGCCTAGAATTATTTATTACTTCCATTTATTTGTAAATAATTAAGTTTAATTTAGGAAACCCTCACGAAAGAAACCCCGTTCCAGGATATCCGACCAGAAAAAATTCACATGCAGCATTTTTATAATAAAATGAGCAACATATTTGTATAAAAATGAATCGTTTTTATAATAAAAACAACGAGCCTTTGTCGGCATTTTTTATTTAACTAAGCCGCACGGATCTTCCAAATATTAAAATCGAACATATTTGGTGCACTGGCACGTATTTGTGTTGTGAAAATATTTTTTACTAACCTTTGTGGATGCAGGTAGAATATGTTAGATGTATGCCTAGGATTTTATTTTCCTTCGGGTATCACATTTTTTTAATGAAAATTATGTATTTGTTAGATCGGTTGTATAATAGGATATTGATGTATTCATTCCCCTAGATCTCTTGTATTTAGGCTATTTTGTAATCCCCATATCCAAAATATGTAAATAATCCCCCCTAGACTAGGCACATTTACTTTCCTACGTGTTTACTTTCCACACTTATTTATTACCTTCTGTATGCATGCTAAATATAACTCGAAAACAATTTAGAACGGGATATCATAATATTGGAAAATGGTAGCCAATTGTCTAATATAACTTAAATAGCGACAAAGTAAGCAAACTCATCCAGACCTTAATCTCTATACTAAGGTATCGTTTAGGCTTAACGGATCTAGGCTGTACCGAATTTCCCAGAAGAGCTGATCCGGGTGGTGACTCTGTATGACGTTGGCTAGAGGTTTAGGACTTGAGTCTTTGGAATCTATTCCATAACAAAACAACACACAGTTTTCGAAAACCCCAAGCCCCATGTCACAGGGCAGGCGCCTAGCGGTGATCGCGCGAGTAGAACATCGTCCGCTCATAGTGGCGACTCTGCTGGGGATGTCTTCTTTCTTTTAAAGTTAAAAGTTTCAAACACCTTTTGATGAGTTGATTAAAATTTGTTATTTAAGTCAAACCATTTCCAAAATTTTAGTATTCCACTGAGCATATGCATTAGACGGATTAGCCATTGAGGTTAGGGTGCCCTGTTTTACCGAGAAACTTGTGAAAGTACCATTTGTGACCCCTTAGAGACCAAAGGTACTTAGCGGGTGGATCACTTGTTGCCATATTGCATGGACCCTCTTGAACCCATTCGGGAGAAAGAGAGAAAGTGTATCTCAGTGTAACAAGAACCTTCTTCATCAATGTGAGGGAAACATAAGGTCGGATGAGATATGTTGTGTACAATGTGCTATATGCTCATATCCACAATCACGCATTTAAATAAATCACCCCTTTTATGGCATCACGCTAACCACGATTGCTGTGCAGACACAAATAATACACACACACATCATTACCCTAGTCCCACCTATCTAAATTCAAAGAGACATGAAAAGACAACGTCACCTAAGATTAGGGTCACCCATGATTATGGAAGTGCTTATTCCAAACTCTTAGAAAAATAAACTTCCAAGCCATAGGTATAACACACCATTTTACCCGAATTAGAACTTCGACTTAGAAAGATACAAAAAAGTTACATCACCAAAGATTAGAGTCACCTATAATTGTGGTAGCACTTGTTTCATACTCAAACCTCTTGATAGAACGAAAATAAGGGGGTACAACACACTATTTTACCCAAATTCAAATCTAGAATTAGAAGACATGCCAAGACAGTGTCACCAAGGATTAGGATCACAACACCAGGTCATTCCAAAGGATGCTCGAACGAGGTAACATACCCATAACCTTGGGAATTATATGTGAAAGGGTATAACACAGTTTTTAGCCGATGCCTTGTAGACCCTATAAGGAGTCCACTTCACATATCGAAGTTACACCTAGTATTGGACTAATACCAAACACCTAGAAGATGTGCCAAGACAGCGTCACCTAGGATTAGGACTATAACACAAGGGCTTTCCGAGGAATACCCGATTCTCTACCCAAATGGGGCAACATACTCATCACCTTAGTAGTCATGCGAAGAATAGTATAACACATTGTTTACTCGATCCCTCATGAATCCCATAAGGAGCTTTTTATCACACGGGTAATATAGCACAACCCTGATATGGTAAGCCTTGCAACAAGGCCTCTGATGTCACATGGACATCACCTTTACCTCAAAACTTAGTGCTCGCTGATTTCATCTACAACCCATTACATGCACAATCATTACTCATACATATATCATGCATGATCTAATCTCATTTTTTGTGTACTTTAGCAAGTGTCTAGAGAAGGACTGAACGTTGATAAGTGTATAATTACACTTATTATCATATTAATTTTATACACTAAACACTATAATTTAAGTTATTTTTATACTTCATATAAAAGATTTGACATGGTATTAAGTTTTTTTTTATGCAAATGCAGATATTAGGTAAATCTTGGGAGTAAAATGATCAAAAGTGGAATTTTATGAAAAAAGAGTGAAAAAGATGCATGGAACTTAAAGATTTGGCTTAGGATTGAAGTTGTCAAAGATTGGTGAAGTCACAAGGAGAATTCTGAAGAAAAATGCAATTCACGGTTGCGACAACCATTCGTGGTCTCGACTTGTTCTTCTTCAAAACAGAATCTTGCCAATCAAAGATTCATGGTCGCGACTTGTATATCGCGGTCATGACTTGGATGGTTTTCTGGTTGTATCTTCTTAACTACCAACCACTATATAAGCATGATCAACCGCCATCAACTACCAATGAATAGACACCCATCTGAAGTTAACCAATCATGAAAAGGTGCCTATCCATTATGGATTAGATTGAAGCTTCTCAACCAATCACAATGAAGTGATGCAATCATTCACTAATGGACATGACTCTTTGTTTGGATAGACACAATCCTTCGAACTCTATAAATAAGGTTCCAAACCTTATAATTTCATGCAGCATTCAAGTAGCAAGGGGTGCATTAGAGTGCATGAGTGAAATATAGTGTGTGTGTGTAGATAGAGAATTCGCTACATTCATAAGTGTTAGCGAGAAAATGTTTAAGTAATTCGAATCCTTGTTTCGATCACTAGATTTCTCTATATTCTCGAGCGATTATTGTATAAGTGTACTTCCAAATCACTTATCAATAACAGTTTTCATTCTTCAATATTCGTTTGTTCGATATTTGCAAAGAATAGCATCCTAGAAGAGGTTCTTTACGGGCCAAGACCAAATTCAAAGCAAAAGCAGTAATTGTGGGAATTGACGAGTCCCATTAAAGAGTGGATATAGTTTGATCAACTTTAGCTTTCACTTGCATACCTTACAACTTTGCTTTTCTGTATACTTATACTTTCTATTTCGAAGTTTATGATATGTCTATGTGTCATAATGCGTATTTCGTGTTAAGTCTTTTATATTAATCAAGTTATATGCGTTGGAGTTAATTTTAAGAGTAGTTTTGGGGTAAACAATATCGTGTATAGTCACTGGATCTGTGATATAATGCTTTTTAGTGAGCTAACATTTTTGGAATGGTAACTTGCTAAATGTGGTTATGTGAGAGCGACCCGTACTAAGCATAGTATTGACGTTATCCAGGTTTATATAATTGTCTTAATTCATTGCGCTAGGTTTAGAAAAGTTATTTCATGTGTTGCTCTGCGGCGAATAATTGAACATCTAAGTATTTTGAACTGAGTCTGTTAGATTAGTTTAGTGAATCGTAACATCTTTGCTGAACTTGCATGTTTTCTCTACTATCCTTATTTCGTAGGGAAAATCTATGTATTTAGATTCTCTAATCTTTCATATCTATATTTACTCATTCTTCATTCTAACCCTCCTATCCAAAACCTTATATTATATTATTTTCTTTATTTTGTCTTCCTTATTGGTCTTTAGACTTGGTTCCTTCCTTGTGGGTTTGATATCTTTTAAAACTACATCGCAACTGTATACTTGCAGTTATCATCATTTTTCTATTTGATAAGAGGTATTTACAACACCTATATTACGTGAACTAGTTCTTGGTGCCTTTAATACATAGCCAAATCTTGTGAACAAATTAATAAACTTATCATTATAAAAGTGGTGAACAAGTTTTTTGCTCCGTTGCCGGGGACTGAACCCGGGTCACCAGTGTGACAGGCGACTTGTGATCATGATCACGACCTATGCAATAACTATAGTAGTTTGGGCTATTATTCGACAGTTATTCCACTAAACTCTATAAAATTTATGCATGACTATTCATCAATCACCCACCTCTGCAATCTGAGTTTTTCTTTCCAAATCAAAATCTATTCTAAAATTTGAAATTCCTTTTCTTTCAATTAAAAATTTCTGTTCTAAACCTTGAAATCAATCAACCCTTTTCATCAAAATGGTTCACTCAAACAAATATGTTCTTATTCCTCCTTCAGACCTACAAGAATGGTATGAAGCACCTTTTCCTATACACTTTCGAGTGGAAGGTGATCATTTCGAAACCATTAGGGATGCAGATTTCACTAGTTCTTATATCATTCATAAGAATAGTTTCATTCAATTAGGAATCTATGAGAGGATAATGTATTACCTTGGAATCCTAAACTTCGTTCTCTATTCCTCTATGAATATTGGGAATAGTGAAGATAACTGCAAGGAAATGCTGATTTCGTTAGTATGGACAAATTCTAAGATAAATTGTTTTGAGTATCGACATCAAGGAAAGAAATATAAATTGTCAAGGAAGAAGTTGGAGCAGAATTTGGGGTTCCCAAAAGATTGTTACTACAAAATGCTTCCTGGTTGGTATCCACTACCAACATGGAATCGCCTTACCGAAAAGGATGAATATAAATAGGAATCTCCCTATAGCTGGTGGATCCGAGACCCCTGTTTGCTCGCTTTACACTTCTATCTAAGTAGTGCACTTTTTGATAGATCTAGTTCAAACATTGTCATTCCTGAAGAATTATTTGTGTTAGAAGCAGTTTGGAATGGCTTACCTGTGGAGGTATCAGGGATTATGATGGGGACTCTTATGTCTGCCGCGATTGATCCTGGTAGGATAGCGTATGGGTGTCAAACTATGGCAAATTTGTTAGGACAAATTGGGAGAATACCGAGTGGTGAAGAAGTCTTTATCGATGAAGATGAAATTCCGAAGTTAACTACGGAAATTTTCTTCAATTAGGGATTTCTAACAAAGTGTATTGGTGAGAATGGGATAACCTATGATTGGAAATCGTGGGGTGAGAGAGTAGAAGCCGATAAAAAGAAAGAAAGAGAAATTGCTAGGAAAGGAGGAAGTAGTTCAACCAATCTTAAAAGGAAGTTGAATGAATTAATGGAGGAACAAATCTCTATTCATCGCAAGATTAGCAATATCCATATTTTAGTATGTGGTGTTGAAAGGGATTTGTGGGAGTTACGTTATAAGATTGATCAGATGATTGAATCATTTCCATCTGAATAAGTTCCTTATCTTTTCATTTTAGAAAATTTGTATAGGTAGATTTCAATTTGTTTTATGTTTTCGTATTAGTTGTGTTTGTTTGTTTGTTTCTTGTTCTCTTTTATTTACTTGTAAATATTTGTTAAATATTAAAATAAATTTGAACAACAAGACGTTGATGTTCAATTGCTATCATCACCATGATTACTCAAGGTATAATAGTAAAAATTTAATGTTTGTATTTAACAAAGTTTGTTTGTGTTTGTGTTTCTAAGTTTTTATAAGTACAAGTCTAAAAATTGAAGAAATTTGAAGAGCAAAGAATATCATGACCGTGACTCAATTTGCACTCGTGATCACTGGATATCAAAACATTCTGTTTCTTTCGTGAGGAGAGTCACAATCGTGACAAGCCTTCACGATCGCAACACGGGCAAAATATAACCGTTACAGAACGCGAACTGATACGCGACAGATGTCCGTAACCGCCATTAACGGCTAGTTTTGAGCCTAAAAGGCTAGAATCCCATTTATGACCAATTATAGACCCATTATACCTCTATAAATAGGTCCAAGTTGAACCCTAGCCACCACACCTTCTATAATACCTTCAAATTTCTAAATTTTCTCATCTTCTACCTTCAAACATCTAAATCTTTTCAAACCTTTTTCTTCAAACCAATATGACTCGTGTGAAGAGAGCAGCACAAAAGAAAGGAGCCCAATCAATTCAAGAAGAATTTGATTGTCCTTTCCCATTGAGGATAAGAGAAGAAGGTAAAAGATTCTAGAAGTTAAGTAAATTGGATATCATTGGGATGATATTCCTTGATCTAGTCTTCCTGGAAACTCTTAATCTCCTTGAAGAGATGGAAGCCTACCTTTCAGCTCTTAGTCTTACAAGATTTGTGAATAAGCGGTTCCCTCAAAATTGAGATAGGATTCCCGAGTGTTTGGTAACATTCGACTACAAAGATTCAAGCAAGAGGGCAATACAATTTCGTAATCAAGGATAACAATACACCATCACGAGAGAGATGATGGGTGATTGGTTCTGTTTCGAGATTGCTAATTCATTGAGTATGATGGATTTATTTCAACCTAATCGAGTTTGGGCAAATTTATCGGGTAAGAGAGTCTTCGATCCCAAAACTTCTCCTAATAAACTCATTAAGGATGAATGCATTCTTCTTCTCTATAAATACCTTTCCAATTCGGTATTTTGTCGAGTAGAGAATACAAAGGTCCAAAAGAAAAGACTTGTTTGTTCTTTCTTGCGCTTTGATGAAGCAAAAAGTGGAAATTGTTGATATCATATGGGATATGATGAAGAAGAACTCAACGAGCATGAGAAGTAAAATTGGAGCGGCCAAAATTTTCACCGCCATAATCTTGGGTGCTAGAGGTGAACTCCCCTATGTTCAACAACTAGGTGAGTATTTTCGCTACATGGATGGGGCTTACTTGAAGAACACCGGACTACTCCAAGAATACGAAGGTGTTTATTCTTTCTACTCCTATTCCAACAGCACCAAGAAACTCAACTTGACTTAAGAAGATTCTTCCATCGGACTATCTGATCCATCCGTAAGCCAACGCAAAGGAAAAGCTCCGATGACTGAAATAGAAGAAGATGATGAAGAAGACGAAGAAGCTCCGGAAGATTAGAAGGCGAGCATGCAACTTAAATTGGATAATTGCCAAGCAGAACATGGAGTTGTGAAGAAAGACATGAAGATTCTAAAGAAAACTAATAAATCGATGCTTTGGAAATTACTTTCTTTCTTTAGAAAACAAAATTGTCAATTCACTCCTAGTTCCTTAGATTCTCCTTCGCAATAGAACGAATTTATTCTTTACTTTACTTTATCTTTTCAATTCTATTTTTAGACTAGCTTTAGTTTAGTTTTTGATTTTTATAATGTCTCACAATAAGGACATTGTGTTTTTTAGTGTGGGGGGACATTTGTAAAAATACCGTAAAATCCAAAAAAATTGAATAAAATAAAAAAATCGAAGAATTTGAAAATTTTTCTTCATATTTTTGTTATTATACATTATCATTTCTTATACTTTACTAACATTTGTCCAAGGTTATTGTGAGTGTTAGGTATTTACAAGTATGATGTTAGTGCATAACATTTATCAATTTGGCAAGGATGAGTAGTGCGTAATATTCGAAAGCAACATTCCAAGTAAGTATCAATATATATTTCGATGCAACATGAATTAGTATAAGTTAAATAGTTTTAGTTTAATGCTTCCGATAAGTTTAAGTGGAGTAATATCTAATAGTATTCTTACTATGAGTTTTATATGCAAATCTCGAATAATTCCTATAAGTATTGAGTGTGTTTAAAGTATTAGGAAACTATAGCCATAATACTTTGAAATTGATCAATAAAGGATGAGGGTATTAAAGAAAAATCAAAAGAAAGAGAGGATAACCGATGAGTTATGCAAAAGGTGAGGAACGGTACGGAGCAGAAACTGCAACCATTCATTGAGTAAAAAAAAAGAAAGTATAGCACTAAAAATGGGTGCAAAGTACAAAGTACTTTAAAAACATATGCTTAAAAGAAAAAAATGAGAGAGTGGTATGAAGCATAAAAGGCAACCACTGAAAAAAGGGGAGACTGGTATGGAGCATAAAATGCAACCACTGAGAGTGTTTTAGCATCCTAGGTTACCTAAAA
>CATIWQ010202265.1:0-14337 GCA_949673415.1 Euphorbia schlechtendalii | reverse complement strand
TGGTTACCTTGTGTAGGAGTTTCTATACTTTGGGTCATACTTATTCATACCCTAGCGATCAGGATTACATGGGTGATTACGGGGTTAGTGATGATCACATGGTTATAAACCGAGTAGTCAAGATGGGATCCATCGCTCCTTATATAGTGATATAGTGGAGATCTATCTTAGGGTCCCTTGTTGAAGTGACACACTCATAAAAATGTGATCAAAGTATAAGATTGATAGAACGGGTTTCTAGTCAATCTTGATACATAATGGCTGAGTGGTGTTCTTCATGAACAAGTCTAATTCCATGATAGCTATGGCTATTACATGACACTTAATCTGAGTTCAATAAACTAGTCGGTACTTAACCTGATGGAAGGAGTGTATTGTATTGGTTACTACTGCAGAACCAAATCAAGTCACAAGCACATGAAGTTACAAGTATCGTGGGACCATACACCTTTACTAGAATGCCCATTTGATCGTATAGAGCTATCAGGTTCCATACCGATCTGGAACATTAAGCTTAAAGGTTCCCGGATGGGAAGCCAAGTTTAGGTTAACCTCTAGTGGCTCAATACTTTGGGATCCTATGAGGTCACACAGTTTGGGTCTTTATCGGACTAAGTAAGGAACCTATAGACGGGGTATATACCAAGAATATCTATTTCTCGAATTTATTAGAAGAATTATTAATTGGTTAGACCAAATTAATAATTAAACGGAATAAAGAGAAAATTGAGAAAAATGCACAGAGCGGAGCAAGAGAATTTTTCCCATTACGAGTGGTCCCGAAATGAATACAGGATGTTCGGAGTGGGGCCTGTGCAGGAAGGCCCGCAAGCCTAGCTTACGATACAAGTAAGCCTGTTAAGGTTTGCCTTGTGACTTGGAGACACGGGTTAGCACGCTGGTCCCTTGCGGCTAACCCGATATTCCCATCCCACATATTGTTCTAAGGGTAGTCTAATACACCCTTTTCCCTATATATAGGCCTCTAGTTCCTCTTTATTCAATACTTCAGCTGTGCCTTTCTTTCTAAGTTCAACATCTCTTTCTTCGTTCGTTGTGCGAGATCCTTCACGAGTTTCTCCAAATAAAGAAGAATTCTTTTGAATGCTCTTTCTAAAGTGAGCCTTCTCAGTTTATTTTCAGGTTGGTTTTTGAATGGTCTGGTAGCTGCTATTTACTTACATGTTCTTCCTTAACTAGCTTTTGGTCAGTGAAGATCCGTGTGGATCAATCGTAGAATCTATCCTAGTTTGGAAGCTCGTGCTAGCGAAGTTCTGCCGAATTGCTCTAAGGGAACACCGTATCCAAAAGAAATAGAAGCACGCATCAACTAGTAATGTTTTAAACTTAGATGCTAGGTTTCTTTTATAAGCTTTATAAACCTAAAAGCATTTATGGAACATTTTAACTTAGATTATATCAATCATGCCATGCTTAGTAGATCTTTAGGTTAATTTTAAGTTTTGAAGTTTCGCTTTACAACATTTACATGTTCAATTATTATCTTGATTAACTAGCAGTGGTATCAAAGCCTGCCTTATGCTATGCATGATTGATTATAATATGTTTAGATGATATTTTAATGAATTGATTATATATGCTATACATGACTTATGTTTCAATTCCTATTATAGAAAATTATGTGCTAACTAGATTAAGGTATTTCTCAAACTTAGTCTAGGTGATTATCATATAAATTAGTAATGTTTTACCACATGTGTGAATGCTTTGATTGAGAGTCATCCCGTACTTCACTCAATTAAAGAATGAAATCTTTAACCATAGTTGTCCATGGAACAACGAATCAAAGTGCCCGTGGTTATTTTTGCAAGGGTTGGACTTGGCTTCTCTTTCACTTTAAAGAGGGTCTCTCCTACCTGGAAATCTCCATCGGTATTAGATTCAAGAGTACCTAAGAGACTTTTATGACTTAGTCAATTTCTAGTATGGGAATTGGATTCCACATATGGTTTTACAAACGTGGTTTAAGTTGTTAAATTAAAACTTATAGACATAGGTGCAATGACTTAAACATGGACCTTATTTGTTTTGCATGGTATGTGGAGTCTTGGCATAATTGAATGATTATGAAATACCAGTCCTGAGCATGTTCCCTTAGAGTTAATAATTCCACATAGCTTGGAATTATTATTTTCATAATCATATCTATCATATAAGAGCTAGACTAGGGTGAGACCAACAGCACCAATAAAATCCCTACAATAATATTAAAGCGGTATATAGTCTTCCCATCATAAGTCATGATACGAACCTTATTAATGGATGTAAGAACATGTACAACATGCCTTCCCTTAACATGTGTTTGGTCATGAGACTAGACGGGGTTAATGCTTTAAACAAAATTGGTTAGTTGTCCATATTATTGGGGCTAATGCTAGATTGGAGACACATTTGAGGAGTTGTACAATTAGGTACGCATGTCTC
The DNA here is from genome assembly GCA_949673415.1 of Euphorbia schlechtendalii. Lineage (NCBI taxonomy): Eukaryota > Viridiplantae > Streptophyta > Magnoliopsida > Malpighiales > Euphorbiaceae > Euphorbia > Euphorbia schlechtendalii. The sequence goes on along the minus strand of CATIWQ010202265.1, from coordinate 11,892 downwards.
GAGAAAGAGAACTCAAATGGATTAGCAATTGCATGAGATACATTTGGATGGGTTCCAACCATGGTTATCTTATTATGGCTTGACCTGCTATAGCGGGGGTCATGATGAGTGGCTATGGATGCTACCTACTAAGGAAGATTGGTTCGGCCAAATTTCCCAAATTTAAATAGAATGGGCTATTTGAATGTCGAGAAAATAGTAGGAAATATGTATTTAATTAATGACCGTATATTAAATGCATGTACATATACTAATGTCGTAACAAATTCTAACTTATATCTAGTTTGAACAATACATCCGAACATAAGTCTCCTTCCGATACTTGACAATAAATTGACAGGGATCAATTTTGACAACTAATTCAAAGCTCTTAAAATGTAGCTTGAGAAAAGCTACATGGATTATGTTCTAGATAATTTGAAACTAGTCAATCCTGATGGTGAGGCTTCTATCCAAGAGAAAGAAGCATATCTTAAGCATAAGAAGGATGTTTTCGCGGTGTCACTAGTGATGCTCGAAACCATGAGTTTGAAGCTTAGGAAATAGCATGAAGGTATAGACCTAAAATCCATGTTGATTCATCTTAGAGGACTTCATGAGGGTGATAAGTGTATAATTACACTTATTATCAATATAATTTTACACACTAAACACTATAGTTTAAGTCATTTTTATACTTCATATAAAAGATTACACGTGGTATGTAGTTGTTTTTGGTGAAAATGTAGATACTAGGTAAATCTTGGGAGTAAAATGATATAAAGTGGAATTCTATGTAAAAGAGTGAAAAAGGTGAGAAAAGATGTGTGGAACTTAAAGATTTGGCTAAGGATCGAAGCTATCAAAGATCGGTAAAGTTACAAGAAGAATTCTGAAGAAAAACACAATTCACGGTCATGACAACAATTCTCGGTCGTGACTTGATACACTTTAGAAGCAGAAAATTGTCAAACAAAGATTCACGATCGTGACTTGTATATCGCGGTCGTAACTTGGTTTTTTGGTTAAATCTTCTTAACAACCAACTTCCAGATAAGAATGATCAACCGCTATCAACTACCAACGAAAAGACACTTATCAGAAGTCAACCAATCATGAATAGATGCCTATCCATTGTGGATAAGATTAAAGCTTCTCCACCAATCACAATGATGTGATGCAATCTTTCACCAATGGACACAACTCTTCATTTGGATAGAAACAACTCTTCGAACTCTATAAATAGGGCTCCAAACCTCATAAATTTCTTGACATTGGAATTAGAAAAAGTGAGAGATATAGTGTGTGCATAGATAGAGAGTGAAATTATTTAGTTTTCGCTACGTTCATTAGTGTTAGCGAGAAAATGTTTAATTGATTTGAATCTTTGTTTCGATCACTAGATTTCTCTACATATTCGAGTGATTGTTGTATAAGTGTACTTGCAAATCACTTATCAATAAAAGTTTTCATTCTTCAACATTCGTTTGTTCAATATTCATAAAAATTAGCATCCTAGCGGAGGTTCTGTACGGGCAGAGACCAAATTCAAAGCAGATGCAGGAATTGCAGGAATTGACGACTCCCATTAAAGAGTGGATACTGTTTGATCAACTTTAGCTTTCACTTGCAAACCTTACAACTTTGCTTTGCTTTCTACTTATACTTTCTATTTCGAAGTTTATGATATGTCTATGTGTCATAATGTGTATTTCATGTTGAGTCTTTTATATTAATCAAGTTATATGCCTTTGAGTTAACTTTACGAGTAGTTTCAAGATTGTGTATAATCACTGGATCTGTGATGATAACGCTATTTTGTGAGCTAACATTTTTGGAATGGTAACTTGCTAAATATGGCTATGCGAGAGTGACCCATATTAAGCATAGTAATATTGTCATCCAGGTTCTTATAAGTGTCATAATTCGTTTACCCTAGATTTAGAAAAGTTATCTCATGTGTTGCTCTGCGATGAATTATTGAATATTAGGGCTTCTAGAACCGTATTTGTTGAAGTTATTTAGTGTACGAAATATTCTTGATGATTTTGCTTGTTTTTCTCTACTAAACTTGTTCTTAGGGAATATCTATATAATTTACATCTTCTCTAATCTGTTCATGCATCTGTCTATTCATCAGCCTATGATCTAAACCCTACAAATTATCTTATTTCTCTTTTTTTTCCATAACTCTAGTTGGTCTTTAAAACCGAATTCCTTCCCTGTGAGATCGATATCTTTTAAAACTACATCAAAACTATATACTTGCAGTGGTCACCATTTTTCTATTTGATAAGCGGTATTGACAACACATGTTCGTATTTTGAACTTTTATCTTATCGGTAGAAAAGTGGGGAACAAGGTTTTTGGCACCATTACCAAATATAAACCTATCTAAATTAGTATAGTCAAAACCTTGCGATTAGTAGTGCATATAGAATATATGTAGAAAGAACCGGCCTATTAGAGGAGTCTATGCATGTAGATTTTGATGAAACTAACAATGTTGATAGTCATCAATCTGATGAAGATGAAGGAGTAACTCAACAAGGAAATCCACTCAGCATGCCAATCTCTATGCTGCCCAACCCAGCACAAGAACCTGAAGCTGAGGAAGTTAAAGAAGATGGTGATCTTTCAATCAACTTCAACGAAGGTGAAGATTAACCTTAGCCTCAACAACCAATTGTAGAACCTTCAATTAAAGATCTGAGTCTTCTAAGAGAGATTAGAACTCATCGCAACCATCCTCTAGAAAGTATTGTTGATGATGTTCATAATCCAGGGATGATACGTGGTCAGCTCAGCAGGATGATGCCATCTAGCTTTCATCTCATTGATTGAACCTAAGAAGTTCGAAGATGTAGAAGGAGATAATTATTGGATGATCGCTATGTAAGAGGATCTGGATCAGTTCAAGAGCAATGATGTTTTTGATCTAGTTCCAAAGCTCAAAGGAAAATCAATCATCAGCACCAAATGGGTTTTCAAGAACAAGCTTGATGAAGATGGCGTTGTTGTTAGGAACAAGGCCAGGCTTGTTGCTCAAGGCTACAATCAGCAAGAAGGAATCGATTATGATGAAACTTATACTCCTGTAGCTCGGCTTGAAGCCATTCGAATCCTGTGTGCTTTCGCATCCCATATGAACTTCAAATTATTTCAAATGGATGTTAAAAGCTCATTCTTGAATGGATTTATTCAAGAGGAAGTTTATGTTTACCAGCCTTCAGGCTTTGAAGATACGAAGAATCCTAAGCATATCATCAAACTGAAGAAAGCTCTCTACGGATTGAAGTAGGCTCCAAGAGCTTGGTATGAGAGGCTGACCAATTTCCTTATCAGTAAAGGCTATGAAAGAAGGAAAGCATATATGACTCTATTTATCCAGTGAAGAAAAGAAGATGTATTGCTAGTCCAAATTTATATTGATGACATCATTGTTGGAGTAACTGATTAGAAGCTGTGCAAAGAGTTCAACAAGTAGATGAAGAGCGAGTTTGAAATGTCTATGATGGGAGAGCTCAATTTTTTTCTTGGACTTCAAATCAACCAAGCGAAATATGCCAAAGAAGTCCTGAAGAAGTTTGATATGGAGTATTCGAAGCCAATGTCCACTCCCATGACCATTGATACTATCTTAAGTAAGGATGAAGTTGGTAAACCTGTAGACAGTAAGTTCTATAGAGGAATTATCGATTCTCTCCTCTACTTAACAACTAGTAGGCTAGACATTCTGTATGATGTGTGCTATAACGCGTGTTATCAATCTGATCCCAGAGAATCTCACTTAGCAACTATCAAGAGAATTCTCCGGTACTTGCAAGGTTCTCTTGATGTAGGTTTGTGTTATCCTAACAACTCAGATTTTACTCCAAGAGGATTCAAAAATGTTGACTATGGTAGAGACAAGCTCGATAGGAAAAAACCATAGGAGGATGCCATTTCCTTAGAGAATGCCCTTTCTCATGGTATAGCAAGAAGAAAACTTATGTTGCTTTGAGTATAGCTGAAGCTGAGTACATGATGGCACAAAGTTGTGTAGCATAGTTGCTCTAGATTAAGCAGCAATTGGAGGATTATGGTATAAAGTCAAAATGCTTTGAAGTTATGTGTGATAACAAAAGCACTATTAACCTATCCAAGAATCCAGTTCAAAATGGCAGGATGAAGCATGTCAATATAAGACATCATTTCATAAGGGATTATGTACTAAGGGGAGATATCAAACTAGAGTATGTTCCTTCTAAGGAATAGAGAGCTCACATATTCACCAAAACTTTAGCCAAGGAGCAATTCAATGTTCTAAGGTAGCTTATTGGAATGGCGAACCCCATTTGAAGAAAAATCAAGAAATTTGGCTTAGTGTTGGAAATCATCTTTCAACTCAGCCGAACGAGATAATAGTTAGTTAACATGGTGCACTTTTTAAAGTAATGCTGTGAGATTCAGTTTCGCAGTTAAAAATTAAAATGCTACTTTATTCAAACGACGCTTTTGAATTGGAACTGTTCGTAATGAAACTTACCTTTTTATTATGTTAGTTAATTAAGTGTTAATCTCAAAATCAACTTTGATAGTGGATTTTGGGAGCGCCAATATCACTACAAGATGAAAGTTGTCAATAAAAGCTACGATGAGATGAAGAGAGAGGTTACTTGCTTTCTGAATTCTAATCGCTTCAACTGCAAAAGAACCCTAATTTTCTTCTCTCAAATTTCTTTCATCTACAAATGGAAAAAACTAAGAGGACTCTCAAGCTTCAAGGGGAATCAAGGAAGAAGCTGTCTGTGCATATTGATGGGTCATGGCAGAGAATTGTGTTCCCCTTTGGAACCGTTTTCACTAAAGTCGAGTGGGCTAAGGATCTGGATTTTGGTCCAGTTTATGAGGTTAACTATCAGAGACTTCTTCTCAGTAGGTTCATGCACAAAGTAATCAAGTAGAAAAATCTCAGCCTGTTCTTTCTACTTGAAGGCTCTACCATCAAGAGCCTAATCAAGGGTTTCTACACCACTCTCTACACCATCCAAGGCTATGATAACATTCTCATGGTGGAATTCAACAACATCTCATACTTTATTTGCTCTGATTTGGTGTCTAGCCTTTTCAACATGCCTTTATAAGGTACAAAGCTGAGGAAGACAGGGGATGAGGAGAAAGTGGTTGTCCTAATAGATTGGAAACTTCTAAGAGACTATGGGTTTGGTGAAATCAATGCATCGAGAATGAGCTGAGAGACAAGAGTTTTTAGACATGATGTATGCCCTAAAGACAATTAGGGTGATATGTCTTAATTAGTTATAATGTAAAAAAGGTTTCAGATTATTATTAATAATAATTAAGGCATCTTTGTTGCTTATCAGTGTTTTAATTTATTTATGTATCTCGCTAGTATCATATATGTATAATATTATATATATGCGCATTAATAAGATAAAGTCCATGACTACATCATAGCTAAAAGTGTGAGGACATAGTGGGAGTGTGAGCACGGGATTTTGTACCAGCTTGCGCGTTCAATGATGACAGCTTTTCAGGATATTTATCCTTTAATCACATGATTTTCGACCTTCCGATGATCTTCAAATGGGAGTTCTCCTTGTTAAAATAATGTTTGGGACCCTAAATAAATATTTAAGACCGTAGAAAATATTTAAAAAGCTCAAAGTGAAAATTTAAAAGCTTATAATATTTTTAAGAGTCCAAAATACATGATTTTTTTCTTAATTTCTTTTACATGTGGACCTAGGAATTATTACATGTATTATTATTGTAAATGTTGTAATTCTCTTCTTCATCTTTTATTTCTTTTTAATTTTAATGTTAGAACAGCCCCACGAAGGGAATAAAACATATTCCCGGATAACAGCCTTCACCAATTTACCATGCGAGCAATTTCATTAATTAAAATGAGCAACCAATGTACTAATAAAATGAACTGTTAATTTAAATAACAAACACATTATCGTGATTGATTTTTTTAGGCCACACGAGTCTTGCTAAATTCAAAATCGAGCATATGTGATATCCCCTGTGCTAACCTTTGAGGATGCAGGTAGATTAGGATTAGATGTGTGTTTAGGATTTTAATTTTCCTTCAGGTTTCGTAATTTCATTTTTTTTTTTGAAATGTAATTAATAGGTTAGCGGGCGGTTGCATCCCCCGATTTTTGGAAGCCTTGTAATCTTTATTTTTCACATTTATTTTCACATTTATTTACTGCTTTGTGGATGGTTTATTATTTCGCCTTGTGAATGGTTTATTATTTTATCATACGTGAATATGCATATAAAATCTAAAAAATGACCTAAGTGCGAATATGCATAACTAAGAAAGTACGGTTTTCTATAGATGTAATATAATGTGATCACTTAAGAAATAAGAAACTTATCCTGGACCCGAATCTCTGTGTCTTAGTGGGCCATCCCCCGGACGTTAAGCCTTACAGGACTCTAATTCCTGGAAATAGCTAATCCAAGTGGCGACTTCACACTAAGAGACGGCGGATTCAGGTTCGAACCAATCTAAAAATGTTTTCACTCTTTCTAACCTTTTCCTAGGTTCCCCGACTCGGTGCTTCTTTTTCAAACACCCCATGGACCGCCTTTCATCTTTAGCGTGCTCTCAGCCCATCGCTCCATGTCACCAGCTCATAGTGGCGACTCTGCTGGGGATTTTTCTAAAAACTTGTTTTTTTCAAAGGTTTTAGATTTTGAATAAGTGTCAAAAATTATTGATCACATTATTCTGTTTTCTCTTAATTATGACATATTCATACGCATTGCAATAGATGGGATTAGCCCATAAGTCTAAGGTACCCCTATTACCGCTAAACTTTCTCTTGCACTGATCTGCCTCCTTGAGAAAAGATAGTACTTGAGTAGGTGGAGCACTTGTTGCAATATCGCATGAACCTCCCTCAACCCATTTGGGGAGAGGCTTGGAGTGTATTTTAGCACAACAAGAACCTTCTACATCAATAACCCATTTACAAACCTCATGTAAATAAACCATAGGCATTTTCCCTAGGGTGTTACCCAACAAACGACCATGCATTATATTTTTCTACACGTGCGCTCCTTAGTATTTTCATGGTACTAATATGAACCAAACTTAGGATAGAGACTAGCCAAAAACCCTACATGCGGGAGTTTTATGGTTGGAAGTTTGGACGTTGCATGCTATGTGCTATGTGTATACTACTTTCAATTTATCACTGAACAAATGTCATGCTAACCACGAATTTTTGTGCAGACACTTAAACACACACACTCATGATATTAAATGTACATATCACGTTATCATCATGATACCACATATACTTAGGCACAGTTGACACTATAGATCGTGTTGCCTAGGACAACATAAAACCACTTAAGAACATCACTTACCCCTTTTCAGCGAAATGTCCACTTGACATCCCACTATTAGCCTGTACATGGCAAACATACCTTCCTTTTATTTCATGATGTCCACTTGACGTTCGACACTTAGCCCACAGTGATAATATATCCCACACATTACCCATGAGATGTCCACTCGACGTCTAACTCACGGCCCTTCCGGGGCAATTATACACACCATAAGCCCAAACGAGGCAAATACCTCCCCAAAACCATATTTCCCACATTAAAGGATATCCCAGTTGATGTCCTAACCTAAGCCCACACGAGGAAAACTTGCTTTAAAAGTCCTACCTTAACAAATATCCAAGGGTATATGCTTCATACCTGAATCATTCGCCCACATGAGGTAATAATTTACGTATCACCACATACCCACAAATAATGATAACCGCACTCCGCCCTAATTGGGAAAAATAACCAAACCATTCATTAGATGGCTACATATGGTAGTCATTTTCATTTCATTAAGGTGTGTCACAACTGCCTACCCGAAACAATTTTGACCTCTACATTCCATGAGACCTAGTCATAGTACAAAACCTCAAACCATTGACCTATTACCACACAGGTAGTTCAGTCCCCTCACTTACACCACTCATATTACGGTGTCACATAGTCATTGCACAAATCTCAAATCCAACCCTCGATGATGGATTTTCATCTCCACATGCTTTCATCTTTACCTAACGACTAACCTGTTTGTTTCAAATGGATTGACATACATGTTATTTCACACCATGGCATGCTAACCCCTTGTGAATGCAGCTATAACATTAAAATTCTCACGCATTTCTTGCATCACGAGTCATGTCATGAATCTTACATGCACAGTCTGATCTTCTACTTGTATATCTTAGCTTGGAGAAGGCATGCTCGAGCTTGGTCCATATTTCTCTGATCATGGCCAGTCTAGAGGGGGTTCCGTACACTGACTCAAGTGAGGACTCGGGTTCAAACTCAGATTCAGTTTACCGCACATCTCTCATGGCCAACCCACAGGAAGAAGGAGCGAGAGAGGATCACCGTGTCCTCACGGGACAAAATTCTTAGTAGTCGTCGATGAGTGCCGAGATTGCAGCTACCTTGAATACCTTTACCAACAGCAAACAGCTAGCATCGCTCATTCACCAGCATGTCGAGAGGGCCCAAAATCTAGCGTCCAACCCGGAGGTCACCCTTTACAATGCTAATCCAATGGGGGGACCTCCCACCTCACACATGGTACCCCAACTACCTTTAATCAGTTTGGGGTAGAACAAAATCAGCTGAACTAGGCTCAGATTAGGCAGCCAGGATATAACTTTGCCAATCCTCTTCAATTTTTCTGCGGATAAATGGGGTAGCCGGCATTCTCACCAGGGCCTTTCTACCAAGGAATGACCCAACACCCTGTTCCTAACTGGAGTACGTCGGTCGCCTCACAGTTCCAAGCACCTCAACTGCCCCATTTTGTGGCATTTCCCCAGGGGCAATATAACTCTTGCCCAAACATGTGGGAACGCCATCCTCCAACAACCTGGAATGGTAGAATTATGGCAACAGTTCTTGGCCACTCACGGTGGTCACCTAAGGAACACATACCCTGCACAACCGATAGTCGGGGATGAAGACAGCTTACCCCCAAACTTCAAAATGCCGCAGTTTGAGAAGTACATAGGATCTGGCGACCCGCGTGCTCACTTGACGCATTACCAAATGGTGATGAGAGTATTGAGCGTCAGCGATCGAATGATGGCTAAGCTCTTCATCGTCACCTTAGGCCACCCAGTCAACGAATGGTACAGCCACCTTCCGCTGGACATAGCCACTGATTGGAATAGCCTTGCTCAGGCTATGTTGGGGCATTATGGTTTCAACTCTTAGATGGAAACCACAACGCAACGTCTAGAGGCTATAAGGCAAAGGTAGGGTGAAAGCTTCAAATCCTACTATACGCGTTGGATGGCTACACAAGTTAGGCTACAAACTCATTTGACCTTACTGGAGATGATAACAAAGCTGCTGGACGGTGAACTGCCACCATACAGAAATAAATTAGGATCTGATAGCTTCTCTAGCTATCAAGAAGTGTTTGAGAAGGCAGAGCGGATGGAGTAGTTCAAATCCATGGACATCTATGGGGGCACTAACCCGTGATGTATGATTAGCTTTCAGGTACTTTGCCCACGAGGCTTTTGAATTATTTTGAATAAATTGAACTTTGTTTATTTGCTTGATATTTTATTAATGACATCACGCATTCTCATAAGCATACACATAATGTTTTTAGCACATGTGACACATCATTTCATGAAATTAATTTGGGTATAAATGGATTCCCCACAATAAATTCAAATGATTTGACTCTTGAGAGAAAGTGAGAGACAAATACATGTACTTAGACAACGCGTGATAGTAATTGCCTCATCATACAAGGATGAAAGATCAATGGAAAGATCTCCAAGCACGAAACGTCCACTGACTCACGCAAAGATCAAAAGGATCGGAGCTAGAATAAGGCCAAAATGTCGACCAAGCAAGTTAGGACCAAACAACTGGCACAATGGCACAAAGAATCGTTGAACACGTCAACAACTCCATCACAACCATTCATGGACCAAACAACTGGCGTAATGTCACAAAGAAGGAGTTAGATTATTGAACACGTCAACAACTCCATTCATAAGACCAAATAATCGGTGCAATGCCACAAAGAAGTCGGATCATTGCACACGTCAACAACTCCATTCATAAGACTAAACAACCAGTGCAAGGCTACTGCACACGTCAACAACTCTATTCATTAGACCAAACAACCAGCGCAAGGCCATAAAGAAGGAGTTAGATCATTGCACACATCAACAACTCCATTCATAAGACCAAACAACCAGGGCAATGCCACAAAGAAGGAGTCGGATCGTTGAACACGTCAAAAACTCCATCACCACCATTCATAAGACCAAACAACTGGCGCAATGCCACAAAGAAGGAGTCGGATCATTGAACATGTTAACAACTCCATCACATAGATCACCATCATTCGTGGGATAATCCAACAAGAGTCAATGCTAAAGATAAAAAGGAGTTAGACCGTTGAACACGTCAACAGTTCCTTCACACATCTTGCTACTATTTGTGGGGCAATCATTGCAAGAAACACCGATTATCAAGACCCATCATCACATACACCTCATGCCAACAAAGCGGAATGAGCATTAACCAATCGGTCAAAAATGTTGAACGAGATAATAACTGAAGTCATAGACATGGACGGTAGTCGATCTACCAAATCAACCAAGTCTTACACAATTGATATCACGCATAGGTGAAAGAAATAAATCTATAAAAAAGCAGTACTAACTAAAAAATAAAATTGTAATTAGCTTGTCAATTAAGACTCAGTTAGTTGAGCAAAAATTAGGGCTTCTTTTCAAAACACAAAAAGAATAGTCAACTGAGTTGAAAACTCGAAAAGGGCGGCTTAGGTAAAACTTAGGACATTGAGAGAACCACATTGGTTAGAAAACCTGAGAGGGCTAATCAATGGCAGGAGTCAAATTATTTGAAATATTTATACCCATCCATGAGTTGTCATTTTTGCTGAAGCTTTATGCATATGCTTATTTTGATTGCTTGCATGCGAATGGTAGAATGTCGCAAGTAAACATCCAAAAAAAAATAAAATAAAATAAAATAAAATAAAGAAAAATGAGTCTACTGGATTGAAAACTTGAAAAGGTGGTCCAGGCAAAAATTAAGACAATGTTCGATAGATCAAAAACCCGCAATGGCGATCTATGCAGAAATTAGAACCAATTTGAAATTCATCATCTCCTCCTCGGAACAATATGTAATAACTCTTTAGTCAAACGGTTTCTAAGTGATCATCACTGACATAATGCAGGATCAAAGATTCATCCAAACTTTCCTCAAATCAGATCCAAGCTATGAACTTGAATCTGATTCAACGAACTCATAGTTGTCGCTTTGAGGGAGTCGTCCATGGAATCCCTAACAAGACAAGTCATAGGGGCAACCATGCACCAGCACAAGAGAAGGTTCTTCAATGAACGAAGCCCATGACACCTACAACAAATGAACATACATCATATGATAAATATTGTTCATGCATAAAAACGTGCATACATTACATTCGCATCATGACATTTACAGGCAAAAACAATGCCAAACTGGGGCAACACCATCCCGATAAACAAACACCTCCACCTCCACATGAGGAACCTACAAACAAGATAATGGCCCACTCAAACCTAAAGTCAACGTTGCAACATCACAAAAGCCACCTAAAACAACGAAGCAATTCTCGGGACATTCCCGAACTTCCATTAAACCTATTTATTCCTCATGTTTTAATTTTTTTGATTGAAGGGGCAAAACTTTTTGCTTCGCATAAACTCAATCAAATAATTAAAACATTCATCATAAAATGTATTAACTTTATCTTTTTTTTCTGACTTGTCATAGTAAACAAGTAAACATCCTATTAAGGAATACAAAACACAA
>CATIWQ010202215.1:0-27124 GCA_949673415.1 Euphorbia schlechtendalii | reverse complement strand
TAGGGTTAGAGATAGAATTCAGAGTTATGATACAAAGAAGAGTTGTAGCTCTGCATGTTAGGGTTCTTTCTGTAAAATTTGGGGATTTTTCAATAAGTGGATTTTGTTCTATAATTTATTTAATTCAGATTGTCCCGAGCAGAATAGTCATAGAAGTAGAGTGGGATTCAAACTGATGGTGCGGCTTTTATACTAGCTGTAAAATTCTGAAAATTTGATATGTTGTACCCTCACTTGTTTAGTTTATTTGAAAAAAAGAATGAGTTCAATCTAAGCTTTGTACGAAAAGTTATGGTTATTTTACTAAGAGTTGCTCAGGTGAAAGGGGACAGATTAAGGGTGTCAAAGATTGATTCACCGAAACTAGTATATTGATTGGATGATTCTGAAATTTTAGTATGTTATACCTATGTGTCTTAGAAAGAGGATGGCTTTAGTTTCAGGTCGTTTGGTTTAGTATTTTGAAAATAATGAATTTTTAAGTAAGTTAAGGTCATTAGAAGATCAGTTCTGAATTTTTCAGGGAAAAACTAATTTAGAGTGTGAAAGAAAAAATTCACTATAAATCGTACAAATGTTGAAAGATTCTAAAATTTTTATATGTTATATAATTATGAGTTGAGAGTTAAATGAAACTAAAATTAGAGTATCTGGATCAATATTTCGAGATATATGAATTTTAGAAGTTAGGTCATGGGAGTATAAAGTTCTAATTCTAGGATAATTATTAAGAAAAAAAAGAAACTATCTATGGTATAAGAATATGATATAAGTTTGTATTTGTTTACAGGAGCTCAGAATATTAAAAGTGCACCGAAGGAAAAAAAAAGAAACTATCATGGTATAAGAATATAATATAAGTTTGTATTTATTTATAGGAGCTCAGAATATTGAAAGTGCACCGGAGGAAAGTTCAAGTCGCTTCCGAGAGAATTAGCTTGGTTATATTGTGAGTATAAATATGATATGAACTTAACATTGTATTTGCAATTGAAATATGTTCATTGTGTATTGACGTGTGATTTTAAAATTACTATGACTTGATAATATGTGATATTTGAATGTGATAATCATTTGCAAATGTGATATGACTTGATAATTTGTGATGTGTGGTAACCATTTGCAAATGAATTTCTGAAACGTGATATTTGAATATGTGTGATATGAAAATTGATTGATTGTGAATTGTGAATTTGTATGTGTGTATATGTATTGGCGAATTATTTCGATGTAATGAAATGAGCTTCCATACTTGATGAAATTGATATATGTACATGCACAATGACCGAAGGAAATGAAAAAGGAAAAGTTGTGACATACCTTTTAAAATATTGCAATACATGTTCTGTTTTACATGAACCGAAAGGTCATGTTCTGTTTCACATGAACCGAAAGGTTATGTTCTGTTTCACATGAACCAAAAGGTCATGTTCTGTTTCAAGGCTGGCCAGCGAATCATTTGTTATCTGCTATATGTTACATGTATCCCGGAGTAATAGTTTGGCTGGTAATGTCACAACAAATAATGTGACTCATGATTTAATATACAAGTTTGAATTTACATTGAATATGTAAATATGTATATGTATGAATTTGTGCAATTGTCAGTTCATTGAGTGTTTATATTCACTGAGCTTGAGACTCATTAAAGTCGCTATATATTTTTCAGAGTTTTGAAGTTGTAGATAAAGTTTGTACTAGAAGCTCACTACCTATAGACATCATGGATGAAAGGTTGGCTGGCTGTGTTTCATATCAAACTCTCTTTCCTCGCTAGTATAAGCATATAGATTTGATAAATGTCGGGATGTGAGATTTATTATATATGTTTGTTGTTCTATAGACGAATGATCACAAGTATTATGGATGAAATATATATGTGTATGATAACCTTTGTTAATATAAGTTTTAAAAAAAAAATTTACAACTATGATTAGGATTCTGTCTTTACAGTAAGGGTTGTTTCATTTAATGTAATTTAGAATTTGGAAAGTTACAAAAATTATTCATTTCCTTCAAACTTAAATTTCCCAAAATTTGTGGCGCCAAAGTGTTTTGGTAAATGAAAATCCATCAAAACGACTTCCACATCTTCCTTTGGTAACCTGTTCAAATCAAATGTTGACTCTGCTTGTAAATTCAAATCAATCTTCGACTCGGCTTGTAGATTGAAATCAATCTCCAACTCAGCTTGTTGATTTAAATCAATGTTTAATGGAGTCTTTTTCTTCACATTTGTTGCTGGTTTCAAATCAAACACATCTTCAGCTTGAAAATTTAAATCGATGTTTAGTGGACTCTTCATGACTTGTGTATAATCCTTACTTGTTTCTATTTTACATTGAATCGTTGGCTTCAAATCAAATTCTTCATTTGATTCTGTTTTACTTTCACCAATCTGCATTTGTACTTTGAAAGAAGCAATCTCTCTCTTCGTTTATCATATAATGGATCAGTAAACCTTTCATATTCTTTGTCCATTGAAAAAAAAGAAGAAAAGTGGGAAAAATTAATTGGAAGAAAAAATGCTGAACTTATTATTGGCAAAATGGGAAGAAAAAAGAATAAGTCTATTGAGAAATGAAAAATGACAGTTAAAATGAAAAAGCTAAATTTTACAAAACGTCTGATAAAAAGAGAGGGAGTAATGTTTAGCCTAAATAATCATTACTTTATCAATTACTTAATATAATTGTTATAACTTTATTGTTAAGGTTTTGAATTTACATTTGTATCACTTTGTAGTTACCTAGTTGCATTTTATAGTTATCATATAATTATTTCAAATCAACGTTACTTTGTTATATTTTTATCATGATTTTATAATACTTTATTTATTGTGTTTTATAATTATTGTGATCATGTTATATATATATGTGTGTGTTTTTATTTATTTTTTGTATTTTAATTTATTTTTAATATAACAAAATCACATTTTATAGTTGTCTTATAGTTACCTTTACTTAAAGATATAACTTAATATAATAAAATCACATTTTATAGTTTTCTTACAGGTAATTCAAATTGATGTAATTATGTTATATTTTTGCTATAGTTTACTTGTAATATGTCAAATTGATATACTTGTGTTATATTTAAATGTATTTAATTAAGTATGTGTTTTAATTTTGTGACAATTATTAATGAACTATAAAACAAGTATGTATCAGTTTAAAAAGTTCTGAAAAAGTATAGCACCATGGATCTTATATTGAAGAGAAACTTAAAAATGAAGAAAATATTTTAAAGCGGCATTTTGAAAAAATAAACGGTTTGTGAGATAAATAAAAAATATTAGATTTTAAAAAAAGATGAACGTAAAAATGTAAAAAAGAATAGTTTAGAATGTATAACTCGTACATGAATTATAGAAAACATACTACTCCCTTCATCTACTAAATATTGTCGTTTTAACTAATTCACAATTATTAAGATAACAATAAACTAAATGAGGTGATTTACTAACTTACCCTTTCATAAAAGTCATACTCTATTTCCAAACTTCATTAATATATTTAAATATCGTTTCCTATAGTATTCTCATGTTGTTATTGGAGATTAAAATATGATTATCTTGAAAGTTGAACAAATTAATAGGGGTAGGATTGGAAAATTTAGAGAAAAAAATATTAGAAATACAAAATGACAATAAAAAGGAGACATCAAAATCTCTCTAAAACGACAATATTTAGTAGATGGAGGGAGTAATTATGTAAGTTGCCCTAATTATAAGTGTGTTTGGAAACAAATCTCATAAGAAAATGAAAAGAATTGAATTGAATTCACTTTAAAGAATTCAATGGAATTGATTTCTCAAACAAATTCTTTTGTTTGGAAACTTCATTTATATTAAAGAATTCAATTGATTGTCAACTAATATATTTTACATTTTTTCAAAATAATTTGTAAATTTATTTTGACTTCTTCAACACAAGTGATGATAAACTGGTTGAAAATATTATTCAAATGCATAATTTGAATGAGTTCATTCGAAATCTTGCAACTTTTTGTAAGATTTCTACTCCTTACATTCACAAGAATTCAAATATTGCATGATTTGAATTCTATCAATATTTATTTGATTTCAAATATGGAATTTGATAAATCAATTCAATTGAATTCTTTCAAAATAGACATTTTCAAACACACATTATAAGTCTTAGCTATAAGACATAGAGATTCTAGATTGAGTCACTGGCTAGGCCTCTTAGTCCAAAATTGAAATGGGCTGGATCTGGCCAATGATATGGGTGGGCCGGCTTAACCCCGGCCCATTAACAGGCGTTAGGTTTGTTTTTGCAAAATAGAAGAAAGTGATGTAGGCAGTAGGTTATTTTGGTAATTATACGACTGTAATTGGTAGATTAGAGGAGACAAAGCAACTGGTGAACCGGGCGCGGCGTTTATTTAACACGATAGGGTTTTGAGAGTTCAGTTTTGTGCGTCAGTTCAATTCTCATCCGCCCACGGCTGAGCCGTCATGCCTACGGTCAACGTGGTTAGGGATCGCCTCTTTGCAGCTCTTGGAAGAACTTACAGTAATTTTTTTTTCTCCCTGCTATAATTTTTCTTGCTGGTTCTGTTGCTACTTGCCATTTGTTTTGAATCGGTTTGTTTATATTGCAGCCCAGGAAGAATTCGATGAACTTTGCTTCAGGTTTGGTATCGAGCTTGATGATGTGGTATGTTATTCATTTTGCCTGTTTGTTCAAATTCATGTTTACTTCTGGAGTTGGTACAAAGTCTGAAAATGCGGAAGTTTTTTTATTGCATCAGACGACTGATGAGGCTATTAATAGGAAAGAGAGGCATGAAGAAGATAAAGGAAATGAGGGTGAAGAAGTAATCTACAAAATTGAAGTTCCTGCTAACAGGTACTTAAGTCAGTTTGTTTGAAACCGTGATTTTTGAGTTTAATGGGTAGTAAATTGGTGTTCATAAGAAATGATTTCTAAGATGAAGGTTAACTGAAAACTGGTTTAAAAGAGTGTTGATGATGTTTTGTTTCTTAGATATGATTTGCTCTGCCTTGAGGGTCTAGCTCAAGCCCTCCGTGTTTTCAATAAGCAAGATGAGACACCAACTTATTCCCTTGCCAACATTAACAAGGAAACTATGCATAAGATGCATGTTAAATCGGAGGTATTTTATTTCCTCTCTTATTCATAGATAGACTTATGGGCTATGGCTGATTCATCATTTTGATTTTAATTAGTTTCTTATGAGATTTATTACCCTTTTTCCATTTTCTATAGACATCAACAATTCGTCCCTATATTGTCTGTGCTGTTTTGAGGGATATTACATTTGATGAAGCAAGTTACAACAGCTTTATAGATCTCCAAGACAAGCTTCATCAAAACATTTGCAGGTAATAGTCTGAAATATGTTGCATCATGAAGAATTGTTTTGCAGCTTTTCCTGGTAATGCTGATATTTCATGTCATAGGCGGAGAACATTAGTTGCAATTGGAACTCATGATTTGGATACGTTAAAAGGCCCTTTTACTTATGAGGTGGGTCTGCAGTTCTTACTATTAGGAATTTGATGTTTTAACTTTTACATCAATTTATGAACTTAAGCTACGCCTTCTACTCTGTAGAAAACTTTGTTCTAGCTCCATGTCCATTGTTATGTGATAATGGCTTTATATTCTATTGGAAGCTTCTGACGGGGACTCAGTTCTTTTATGTAACGTTTCAAGCTTTTGTAACTGTTAGTCAAATGATTCTTTAATTATGATTTTTTAAGTTTTTTCTATAATATATTTCAGAATGGCATTTCATGCTTACTCAAATTTGTTGGGCTTTTTCATTTTTAACATTTTTTGTTGGACTTATTAGTCAAAGGCATGCCTAGGTGCGACTAGGCTCTCAGGCGTGGCTTTGCGCCTTTAGCGCCACTAGGTGCGCCTAGGTGGCTAAATAGCCCAAGGCGCGGCCTTGCGCCTTGAGTGACCCTCAATGCCTTGACTACTACGTGACTTATTAGTTTGTTCCCAAATCTCTTTCGTCAACATGTTTGATACTATTCTTTATCATTTTGCATTCACAGTTCTCATAATTTCTACTATAAACAATGTACTGTAAGTGTCATATATTACTCCTTTCTCTTAATTCCTTCGTCTGCTTGTTTTCAGGCTTTACCTCCTCAGGACATAAATTTTGTGCCGCTAAAACAGGCTAGTATTTTACTTTGCAGTTTTGTGCTTGTGAATTTGCTAACCTGTCTTTATGTTCTAAAGTAGGTGATTGGCAATTTGTTAGATCATATTGCAGGATGGTAATCTATAGGTGCTTGCTGTCTGTCTTATTGGCCATATAGATATTTGTATATATACTAGGTAGCACGGAACTGTGACAATATACCTTGTGGTATTTCTTGCCGGTTTCAGAAATAAAACCCAAAGAAACCCTATAAGACTTTTCCAGGGCAATTTCTGCATATTCCAATTCATTCACTTGGTTGGAATCCCACATTGAAATTTTGAGATAAGTGAATGAATTTTATTGAAAATAAACATGAATAAATAATTTGGGAAAGGCATACTGCAAACGCAGTATTCTTTGGCACTCAAAGGCTCACTAGGAACACTTTCATTATAAAGCTATTATGCCTCTTTATAGGCTTACAAATAACCAAATCATAAAATTCCAAAATGCAAATTCTAATTCTAATATAATCTTTTTATGTTTATTTCAAACTAAATAAAGTCAGATATAATCAAGAGATTTTGCAATCAATTTCCAGTACACTATCTAGATTCAAAATCTTTTTTTGTTGTCATTGATGATTTATTATCCCACCATCTAACATTGAATGTTCTCTCTCCTACCATCTAACCTTAATGATGTATTCTCCCATCATCAAACTTGATAATGATGACCTCTCTCACCATCAAACCTCGAATATACTGTCTAATCATCTATCCCTTGAAGCACTTCTCTCCTAATGCCTTATGGACCTATGGTGCACTTTTTCACTAACACAACTTTTTTTCCAGATTAAGATTTTGGGTTGCATGTGGTGTAAAAAAATGTGTTTATGATTAGAATAACTTCACAGAACAGATCAATGGAACAATATGACAGAATTCAAGAAGGAATGGATGGATTATGAACTAAATATGAAATTGATAATCGGAACAGTAAAAGAAAGATAAAGACGCAGGGACACACCCCTCTCTACATAATTGCAGAGCCCAGTTTCTCTAGAAACCGAAATTACCAAAAGAAATCGCTGCGTACCTCTCACCTCTCTAACAAACAACATATACCCACATAATCAGTAAAATATCCTAAATGCCCTCACATACTGGTTTGGGCCCAATTGCATGAGTCTTTACTTTAGCACAGACCCAATAGTTGATCCATTAGCAAAATCTGTATCAGTATATTTCACTTGGATTTTCTTCTCCCTTGGGCTTGAGTTCTTGGATTTTAACAATGTTGATTTAACTTTTTGTACTGGGTGAAGTTGCACTAGTTACCATGGAATTGAGGATTTTGTAATTTATTTTTATAATATATCCGTACATCTTTACCATCTACACATTTCCCCACAGTTTATATATTCTATGTACCTATATTTTTAAGAAATGGCGTGTGCTAGTGTTGGTTTCCATCGCTTTGCTACCTAATGTGTGTGTGTGTATTGCCACATAGCTTATATTTGGTTGAAACTGGAATTGTGAAGCATGTGAAATTGTTTTTTTATTTATCTTTTCTCTTGACACTCTAAATTGTGATTAGTTTGAATATTGTCATCACATGTTGCCATCTGCTACGTGGATTGAAGTTATTTTAACTGCCTTACTGGTGTTTGATGAAACTGATATTGTCCTATTGTGTGCTTGGGTTTTGTTAAGGTCAAAAGCTACAGAGCTGATGAACTAATGGAATTTTATCAGGTGAGCCATCCCTAAGTCCTTGATTTCATTGTCCATTAATTAATTAATGTGCATCTGAAGTTCTAACTTAAATTTTCTATATTAGCCTTGCAGTTTTGATTTCTTCTTCACTAGGTAGGTAGATTATTGGTATTTAATATGCCTCATATTTTTTATCTGACATTGGAATTTTGTGGATTGCAGGAGCATGATTTGAAGCTGAAGAAGTTTTTGCACATAATTGAGAACTCACCTGTCTTCCCTGTATTGTTTGACAGTAATAGGTAATAGTTAGATCACATAGTGAAATTTAGTGTTCTTGATTGAAAATTGTGAACTCCTGTTTGATTTATGCAGCTTTGTGCTTGGGTTCCTTGATTTGGAGTTCATCTAAATTCTAGATGCTTGATGCTGTTTACTTTTCATGTTTATTTTCTGCATTTCTATGGAGATGAGTGTTTCTAGCTTCTAAGTTATATAGTGGCCATTAGTATATGCCTTAGGATAAATATAAAGAAAGTGAAAAAGGAAATTTTCATGGTTGTCCCTCTCTGTAAGGAAAAGAATAATGTTATTACTGTATATAGCGTATATGCAATTCTTTTGCTGTTCCAGAAATATAGCATTATATACAAATGATTAGGGTATTTGGATTCCTTTTTTTGCAGAACTGTTTTATCTCTGCCTCCAATTATTAATGGTGCACATTCTGCTATTACTTTGAAGACAAAGAATGTTTTCATTGAATGTACAGCCACAGACCTGACAAAGGCCAAGATTGTTTTGAACACAATGGTAAGAAAAATTTAGTTTTCCTTTTCAAATCTGCTCTGTTATGTAGTTTACATGTTTTTTTTCCTTTTTTTATTAATATCTTTTAGGTGAATGCTCTTGTTTGTCCTCGTAGGTAACAACCTTTTCAACATACTGCAAGAAAAAATTTGAGGTGGAACCTGTTGAGGTGATAGATCCTAGTGGGAATTCTATTGTATATCCTGACTTATCTCCCTATAGTATGGAAGTTCCACTATCCTATATTACTGGAAAGATTGGTGTTTCTTTGGAGGCAGAAGAGGTATATAAATTCCTTAGTGAGATTGTCTGCATTTTTAATTAATTCAGTTAGTTAATATGTGTTTCCTGCACCAACACTTCCAAGTTACAAGTATACAAAGTATTTCAAATTCAACTATATTGTGATAGTATATGGGTTATCTTATGCATCTGATTGAATCTCACACCAATCAATGTTGAATTTAAACTTGATCTATTTCTGAAGGAAGGTTTCTCAATCAGGAAGAGTATATATTTATATGGAAAGTGTCCACTATGTTTTGAGCATTTCGATTTCAGATCAATAAATGCAGATAGTTGATAAATGAGAGGCTGAATTGGTTTTAATTTGTTAGTTTCACAAGAGCTCATGCAATTCACAATCCTGTTGAGCTTTGCTGTATACGAAGCCTTTTTTTGTTATTTTCTCATTTCAAGCCATTGTTTATTAGTTAAAACTAAAAATATTAGTGTCTTGTAATTTTGGGTTCAGATTCTCATAATATGGCTCGACTGTTTATGGAAGATTTTTCAACGCTCTTGTCTTGTTAAATGAAATAAATTGTTGGTGATCAGTCTACCAATACCATAGAAGATTTATTTTCTCTTATGTTTTCCTCTGAATTGTCATCTTTAAGCTTGTTTTGCACCTGTGCAAGCTTCTAATTTTAGCTATTTCTACGCACTTTCACTGCAACACCTTATGTAAATCATTCTGTTCTATATACTAAAATTTGAAAGGAACATAAGCAATACGCATTGTAATTTTTTTGTTGTTTTTTATTTCTTAGGTCACGAGTTTGTTGAATCGGATGCAATTACGAGCTGGGCATTCTGTATCAGGTGCTGGTGAATGCAAGATCAATGTATCTGCGCCTCCAACCAGAAGTGACGTTCTTCACCCATGTGATGTTATGGAGGTAGTATTGGTTGCAGTTATCTTATCTTTTTGTACCTAACTCTTTTGAGCGTATTCTAAGTTGCTAATGATAGTTTTTTTTCTTTCAAGGATGTTGCAATTGCATATGGATATAATAATATTCCAAAGAGAAGGTTACCATCATTGAAGCCACTAGCCTTGAACCAGCTGGAGAATCTTATTAGGGTGGAGGTATTTGCAATTATAGCTGATATGACTCATATGTTGTGTCTACATATATAGTTTATTTGACTAATTTCTCTCGTTTATTAGGTCGCACTGAATGGCTTTACAGAGGTTATAACATGGATTTTGGGTTCATATCGTGAGAACTTTGCCATGTTAAATAAAAAAGATGATGGGTCAACTGCTGTCATTGTTGGGAATCCCCGTACCTCTGATTTTGAGGTTCGTACGCTCCATTATTTTATTTTATTTTATTTTCAAATGAGTATTGATTTTTGTGGATAAGCAAATTTCAACATCGAAAGGAAATTAGAAGATTATAATACACGGTAGTATGTGTAACTCTTCAGTACGCCGTTATGATAGGCCATTCATGTTATAATACTTCTTGGGACTTCCTCATCTTTCTATTTTCTTATAACAAAAGGTTTTACCAAAATTGACTATCAAGATATACTTCATTTTGCTTTTTTTTTTCTTGGAGATGAAAAACTGGGAATTTCTTATGTCATGTTTTCTAATTTTCTTTTCCAATTCATGTCAAATTTTAATTTAAATATTCTTGTGCTTCTTTTACAGTGTTTTTAAAATCAGGCTAGGAGGGATTTTTCATAACATTGCCACGAATTTAGGTAGTTGGGCGATCCTAGGCGGTTGACCGATTTAGCGCGGGGTTAGACTGTAACGGTTTGTTACTCGATTTAGTAGAATTAGAAGTTTGAAGAGAGAGAGACTGGGTAGGAAAGAAACAGAAGAGAGGGTTGAGAAGCAGATGAGATTAGGGAAAGAAGATAAGAGTAGAAAAATCGTAGAGAGAAACTGATATTTGATATTAATTGATTGATATCCTTTACATTGTAGTAGATTCCTATTTATAATAGAATTCTAATAACAGATTGGACATCTGTCCACTAATTGACAAATTCCCTAACGAACTCTCTACAATTCATTAACAAACTCTCTATTATGATTAACTATGATGATCATGACAATACCCCCATCTTGAAATGATTCTTGTCCTCAAGAATCACTTAACTAGTCTACTACTAAAAACGAAAACAGTAATACAAGAAAAAATGAAATTTGCAGAATTAAGCTAATGTAGGCTGATTTTGTCAGAATCTACTGCCTTATAGTTGGAACTAGCCTTGCTTTTTCTTCCCTTTGTCAAAAGGAAACAAGGTTTGATCGCCATCAGCTCTCACCTTCATTAGGGAAGTCAGATTGAATTGAAGCAGTGACAACCCTCCTTCACGTGTCTCTTTCAGCTCAAATTCCATATTACGAACTCCGATTTCATCTCAAATAGCAACCCGAAATCAGACTGAAAAACATTAGAGGGATGCTCTTCTTGCAACTGAAAAATGAATTGAATCATGTTAGAGTCTCTTGTAACTGAGTCTTACCTTTTTCTTTGCCTCTAACTGCCATGTAATTACCTTCAAATGATTCCTTAATGGTAAGTTCTTGAAGCTGATTCTTTTCCGCAAGTTCCTGAACTTGATCTGTAACCTTGATCTCTAATTTCTTTTTGGAACTTTCATCAAACAATTGGAGTGCACCATTTTCTGGTGCTTGTTCAAAATCTAATTGAAGCTCTTTGAACCCCACTGGTTTCGATTCAAGATATTGGCTAGAAACATTGCTAGAGGATTCTCCTTTCTCCCTTTTGAGCTTGAATCTTGAATATGATTGTCAGGTTCAGATTCCGATATGAACTGAGAATTCAGTAATTTAAGTAACAGAGAATTAGAAAAAGAGTTTCAGAGAGAGAAAGAAGAGAATAGAAGGGGAAGAGAGGTAATTGCTGATATTTTCATTCATAGATTTTCTGTAAGCACTCATAGCAATATAAGGGCTACAAGCAGTTTGTTACACTAGAAGACAAAATAGCATAACAAAATGATTCTACTAGCTAGTGGGCCACAAGGCCTTAGGGAATTGAAATACTAATTACGCCGTCCATGAGAAAATAGTATTTAAATTGTAAAGTAAGATAAAAAAGCCCACTGGGACTAATTGATGACTTTCTTCTTTCTCTGATACTTAACAATACCTCCCCCTTGAGAACATTCTTGACCCCAAGAATGATAGAGTATCAGGAATTGCTTGTTGATGGAATCCGCATCCTCCCAAGTAGCATCAAGAGTTGAAAATCCCTCCCACAATATGAGTAATTGAAGGACTTCTTTACCCTGGATCTCCACATGCCTTGTATTAATAACCTTAGCTGGTACCACTGGAAGTAACCCCTCCTCTAAAGATGGAATTGTAGAGAGGACAATAGTCGTGGCTGGTGGTTTCTTCTTCAGAAGAGAGACATGGAAAATTGGATGCACCTTAGAATTTGGAGGAAGCTGCAATTTATAAGCCACCGGACTGATCTTAATTAAGACGAGACAAGGGCCAAAGAACTTAGCAGCCAACTTGTGAGAACTACTTGTGGCCATAGAATGTTGCCTATACTGCTGCAGTTTTAAATAAACCCAATCTAACTTGAAATTCTCTCACTTCCATGTCTATCAGCAAATTGCTTCATTCGATGTTGTGCCTTTGTTAGAGTGTCCTTAAGAGCCAAATCCATCTCTCTTCGCTGCTGCAACATGTCTTCCACCGCAGCAACTGATGTGGAAGAATTAGGAATGGATGGCAGTAGAGGCGTGGTGCCATAAAGAGCTTGGAATGGAGACATTTTCAAGGCACTATGGAAGGAGCTATTGTACCAAACTTCTGCCAAAGCCAGCCATTGCATCCATTGTTTTGGAACCAGAAAACACATACACCTCAAATAATTTTCCATACATTGATTCACCCTCTCAGTTTGACCATCGGTTTGAGGGTGATAGGAGCTACTGTAGAGCAACTGAGTTCCCATTAACTTCATGAGTTCCTTCCAAAACAAGCCTGTGAACACCCTATCACGATCTGAAATGATAGTTTTAGGCAGCCCATGCAATTTAAAGATAATGTCAAGGAATGCCCTGGCTACTGTGTTGGCAGAATAGGGATGAGACAGAGCTATAAAATGTGCATATTTTGTAAACCTGTCCACCACCACCAATACTGTATCAAACCCTTTTGATTTCGGAAGTCTTTCCACAAAATCCAGGGATACATCTTGCCAAGCAGTGGCTGAAATTGGTAGTGGTTGAAGCAGGCCTGGATTAGCACAGTGTTCCGCCTTGCATCTAAGGCATGGATTACATTTGGCAATCCAATCTGTGACAAACTCTTGTAGCTTGGGCCAGTGGAAATGGAGCTTAAGCCTTGCTAAGGTTCCCCTGATCCCCGAATGACCACCAATTGGAGAATCATGACAAGCTTGCACTATCTGCTCTCGTAAATTGTTATGTTGCCCAATATACAATCTCTTCTTGTAGTAAAGTAACCCCTTGATTAAAGTAAAAGGATCTTCTGTATTGGGCAACACACTTAATTCTCTGCATAAGATTTGTTTACCTCATCCATCCAACTAGGCATAATAGTAGAAATGGCCATCAATTGCTCTCCTGTATCTTCCAACTGTCGGGATAGCGCATCAGCCACTCGGTTTTTACTTCCCTTCTCATATTGGATCGTGTATTCCAGTCCCAACAGCTTAGCCACCCCCCTTTGCTGAAAAGCAGTGTGCAACTTCTGCTCCAAGAGAAATTTAATACTTTGGTGATCCGTCTTAATTATAAATGGGGAAGCCTCGAGATAAGGTCTCCAAGTGGTAACAGCTTGAACTATAGCTAAAAGTTCTCTTTCATAAGCAGATAACTTCTGATTGTGGGGACATAATGGCTTGGATAAGTAACAAATGGGACGGTGATCTTGCATAAGTACTGCCCCTATGCCGCTGCTACTAGCATCACATTCTAAGATGAATGGCTTAGAGAAATTTGGTAGTGCCAATACTGGAGTCTGAGACATTAAGTGCTTCAATTGATAAAAAGCATCCAAAGCTGCTTGGCTCCATTGGAATTGATCCTTCAACATCTCAGTCAACGGCCTAGTCACCATCCCATATCCCTTCACAAGCCTTCTGTAATATCCTGTTAAATCGAGGAATCCCCGTAATCCCTTAATGGATTTCGGAATTGGTCAATTAACCATGGCGCTAATCTTTGCCGGGTCTGCAGACACCCCATGACCTGAAATAATGTGACCTAGATAAGCTATCTCAGCAACCCCAAAGTCATATTTAGATCTCTTAGCACACAATTGATTGTCTTTTAACACCTCACACCTTCTCTAGGTGCTGCAAATGCAGGGCCAAAGTAGGACTATATATCAGAATATCGTCGAAGAATACCAATACGAATTTCCTCAAGTATGGTTTAAACACTGAATTCATCAAGGATTGGAAGGTAGCAGGGGCATTAGTGAGCCCAAACGATGTTAACCAGAAATTCAAAATGGCCAGAATGAGTTCTAAAGGCTGTTTTATGAACATCGGCCTCTACCATCCGTATTTGGTGATATCCAGCCCTCAAGTCTATTTTGGAAAACAAGGTAGCCCCACTTAGCTCATCCAGCAGCTCTTGTATCAATGGAATTGGGAATTTGTCACGATAAAAAATCTCCAAGAGCCATCCTTCTTCTTTACTAAAAGGACCGGAGAAGCAAAAGGACTTTGGCTTGGCTTGATTACTCCTTTTAACATTTCCTCCACCAACCTTTCTACCTCATCTTTCTGGTGAAATGAGTATCTATAGGGTCGGAGGTTGACAGGTTCTAGGCCTGGTTTTAGTGGTATAGCATGGTCATGGGATCGGTTTAGAGGCAAGTTTGTGGGTGGCTCAAATAGGCTGATGTATTTAGAAAGTAATTGGTCAATGGGTTTGGGTGTAGGCTGAGTCAGTTGGTGGGTTGATGGTTCATTTTCAAGGCTATTTCCAGGTTGAGAGACCATTACTAAGAGTCTAGAGGTCACCCCTTTCCAGCCCTTAGTAATCAGCTTGTTAATAGACTTGAGAGACATCATTCTCAGAGCTACTTCCTCCTTCATCCCTGTCAACTCAATTGGCCTCCCATCCTTGCAAACTATGAGTTTATTCCCAGTGAAATCAAAGGTAATTGGTGTATAAGTTCGCATCCAATCTACCCCAAGGATGATGTCATAGTCGCCCAATTCAAGGACCCTCAATGTGAAATTAAACTTAGTATTTTGCATCCTCCAATTACAGCTATTATATTTGTGAGTAGCTGTTAATTTCCTACCATCTACCAGTCACTGGAATAGGTCTAACAGGATTCATGGGTATTTTCGCATCATTAGCCAATTTGACATTTATGAAACTATGGGTACTCCCACTATCAATCAAAATCAGAACAGATTTCTTGTTAATAGTACCTCACAGTTTCATTGTTGTGTCTGTCAATCCACCATCTAGGGCATTAATTGACAACTGCAGCTGCTCCATCTCCTCCCCAGTTGCCTCCAATTCACCCTCTACCTCCTGAATCTCCTCCTCTAGACTTGCCTCTTCAGTTTCATCCTCATCAATGGCTGG
The DNA here is from genome assembly GCA_949673415.1 of Euphorbia schlechtendalii. Taxonomy (NCBI): domain Eukaryota; kingdom Viridiplantae; phylum Streptophyta; class Magnoliopsida; order Malpighiales; family Euphorbiaceae; genus Euphorbia; species Euphorbia schlechtendalii. The sequence continues at coordinate 11,579 of CATIWQ010202215.1, read as the reverse complement.
AGCCATCAATTTTTTACACTGATGACCAGGAAAATACCTGTCACGACATATCCAGAAAGCTCCAGGAATTCGTTTGGTTGGGTTAGGTGTTTGGTTGACATGAGGTTTGATTTCAGTGGTTTTGGCTGGGGAAATAGTGTTTGGTTTAGTGTTTTGGCTGATTGGGGTCCAAGATTTTGGGTAGTTTGGGTTTCGAATGGGTGGTTTAGGCTTGATTGCCTCCGTCAAATCCTTCATCAAATGTTCATGGAATCTGGCCTGCTTAATAGCAGTATACAACTCCATTGGATCGTGGATCCTCAGCAGATTTGAGTTCTGGCTTCAATCCAGCAATGAAGCTTTTGATATAGAAGGATTCCTTCAACTCAGGGTGTTCCTTCTCCATTCTGAGTTTGATTTCCTCAAACTGTTCCTGATACAACGATACAACAGAGGTCTGCTTCAGATTGCTCAGCTGCTCTACTACTTCTAGCACCTCAACCTCTCTGAATCTCTTAAGAATTTCTTCTCCAAATTTTTCCCAAGTAATCACAAGATGGTATTGGATCCAATTTCTGTACCATTTCTCTGCCTTCCCAGTCATGTAAAGTCCAGCCAATTCCACTCTCTTCTCATCTGCTACTTCAAACAGTTGGAAATACTTATTACACTTCCCAATCCAAGCCTTTACATCCTCGCCATGGAAGGAAGGGAGCTCACGTTTTGGCAAAAGTTTATTGAAATAGGGCTGTTTGGTTAATTGTTGATAAGTGCCGCCACCCGCGTTTGGGTGACTGCCAAGTAATCGTTTCATAGGATGTGATTGGATTACTACGGAGTCCACTGTAATATCTGTTTGGTTGAAGGTGAGGGGTGGTGATCGAGTGGGTTTGGTGTTTGGGCGTTCGAAATATGATTTCATGAGTTTTGTGGGCTGATTGGAAGACTCGTGAATCTCCTGCCTGAGATCATCAGCTGTAACCCATTGTTGTTTCTTCAAATCCATCACCTCGCGGCGAGTCTCATCAAACATCCGTTCTTGCTGATGCAGGGCAGCTTCAAATTGTTCAAGTTTCTCTGCGTTATTCTCATCGCGTCTGTTCACACAATCTGTTAACGCTAGTATCTGCTCTTCAACGGGATCCATGGACGGCTTTGCAGCAGCCTTCTTAGTCATCAACGGTGGCCGGAGGATGGTGGCTTTGATACCAAGTTGTCAGGTTCAGATTCCGATCTGAACTGAGAATTCAGTAATTTAAGTAATAGAGAATTAGAAGAAGAGTTTCAGAGAGAAAGAAGACAAAAGGAGAAGAGTGAGTTAATTTCTGATATTTTCATTCATAGATTTACGCACTCACAGCAATATAAGGGCTACAAGTAGTTAGTTACACTAGAAGACAAAATAGCATAACAAAATGATTCTACCAGCTAGTGGGCCACAAGGCCTTAGGGAATTGAAATACTAATTACGCAGTCCATGAGACAATAGTATTTAAATTGTAAAGTAAGATTAAAAAGCCCACTGTGACTAATTGATGACTTTCTTCTTTCTCTGATACTTAACAATGATCCTTACCATTTTCAACTGGCTTTTCCTTCTTGTTTGGAGCACAATCATTATCCTATGGCTCGTTTTGAATCGTTAGCTGACAACAATGATCATATTTGTTGCATCCTTTGAGAAAAAAAAAGGCCGAGGCAACTTCCATTGAAGATTGATAACAAATCAATGCTCAAAACTCAGTTGTTGGACGAAACATCACAATATTCTTCACTGATCCGTAAAGAGAGACAACCCAATTAAGTGCATCTTCAGTAACTGGATATTTTAGATCTTGGACGGTAACCCACAAAAGCCGAGAAACAGACAGCTTTGATACCATGGTAACTGTTTTTTACTCGATTTAGTAGAATTAGAAGAAATTTGAAAGAGAGACTGGGTAGGAAAGAAACAGAAGAAAGGGTTGAGAAACATAGGAGATTAGGGAAAGAAGAAGATAAGAGTAGACAAATCGTGGAGAGAAACTGATATTTGATATGAATTAATTGATATCCTTTACATTGCAGTAGATTCCTATTTATAATAGAATTCTAATAACAGATTGGACAGCTGTCCACTAAATGACAAAATACCCTAACGAACTCTCTACAATTCATTAACAAACTCTCTATTACGATTAACTATGATGATCATGACATAGACGGTCCTAGTTGGGGTTTTCTTTATGTTAATAATTTCCCCGTGTTTTAAAAATCATCCTTGGCGGGATTTTTCATAGCACTGCAAAATTTAGTTGAATTAATCATTTTTACGTATTAATAAATATTAATAAATTGAAAAATACAAATCTGCCTAGGCCCCGAAGGGCCTAGCCGTTTGAAACATTTGATTTTAGGAGTTCATTATGAAGATGTTGGATATCATGATTAATTGCATTGAACAATATTTTTGAATCTTAAACCTGCCATGTCTTACTACTGAATTTGAGTTTTACAATGTCGCAAGTTGTACGATATGGCAGAGCATCCTTAAAAAATTGACACTTGTTATTTACTAATTCAAATAATGTTTGGTTTTCTTCAGATATATTTAAGTCCTATCGCAAGTCGCAAACTTCTCAAACTATGCAGACTTCACTTCTCCACTCATTAACATTATTATGTTTTGCTTTGCTCAGGTCGTGCGAACAAGCCTTATGCCTGGTGCTCTGAAAGTAGTTGGACATAATAAAGATCACCCGAAACCCATTAAGGTATTTGTTTGTTTTTTCTTAATAAACTGAAATAATTTTGTGCATCTGCGAATACAAAAATTTAAATCCTTGTTAATTCTACTATTATCGGGACGTGCTGAATATATGAACATTTTTTAATATTCTAGACCGACCTTACTCCATAGAAGGTTCTGTCCTTTTTGAAGATATGTATACATCGCTAAACTTGTTTAGAATCCATGGTTGATTGATTTACATTGGTTAGCAAGTATCCATGGTTGATTGATTTACATTGGTTAGCAAGTAGTAATCGAAGAAAAGTGCAAATTAAAGCATTAATAAGTAGAATCCAACTAACACTTCTCTTCGAATCCCCCAATGAACTCTTTAAATGATTTCTCTTAATGTTCATAATGATGTGTATACAACGCGAGTAATTTCATGTTTGTTTTGTTCCTAGATTTTTGAAGTGGGTGATATAGTAAAATTGGATGAAAGTAAAGATGTTGGTGCAACGAATCGTAGGCTACTTTCAGCCCTATATTGTGGGACAAACTCCGGATTTGAGGTACAACTCTCTTTTTTCCCAGTCAGATAATGAAATTCCGATTTTCGTATAATTTGAGTGCTGTTTTGCATTTTTTTTCGAGCTTTTTTAACCGATCTTGTAATATTTATTGCAGTTTATTCACTCGTTGGTCGACAGAATTATGGAAGTGATGGGAACGCCTTTCGTACCAATCGGGGACAACACAGGTTATTACATTCAGTGTTCTGATGTAAGTATTTAATTAATAATGCTGTTTTTTTAAATTCAGGGTAATTGTGGGTTTTTATTAATTTTTAATTTCGTTTTTGTCTTGTGTTTACTCAAGGCACCGGAGTTTCTTTCCGGTAGACAAGCCAAAATCATTTACGAGGGAAAGAAAATTGGTATTTTTGGTATTGTGCATCCTGAGGTAATTATAAATCTCATCAAACTAATTGTATAATGGTTCTTGTCTCTTTTATTTGCTTATTTTTATTACTGAAGCTCCAATTTTATCCATCTTCTTCCTCTACAAGTAACTATAATTCCGGCTTCTATATCTCTTGCTTAGGTTTTGAACAACTTTGACATCAATGATCCATGCTCCTTTATGGAGCTGGATATTCAATCCTTCTTGTAGAAAGCAAATTGTAAGTTGTTTTCTTTTTTTTTTTTTTTCTTTTTGTAACAGTTTGAGAGTAAAATTCGCTATATTTGCGATTATGAGACGAATAATTTGTGTAGGTATTTATCGGCATTGTGTACCGGAGGAGAGGATTTGTTGGGCAGAATTACCAGTTTTGTTTGAAAAGGTTGATCCAATTGAAATTTGATCAAGCAGATGTACCTACCCATCTAGTAGACAAAGCAAGCTTACTATATTTTTCTTTTCTTTTCTTGTTTTTCTTGGCCCCCATTTTACTTTTCTTTTTGGCAAATACATCTACAAATTTGAATAGTTTTTTTTTTTTTAAAAAAAAAGGTATGTGAAACTGATTTCTGTAATGAAAGTTGTCATGTCTGATTTTGAAATTTTTTGTTTCAAGATATATTGAACTGGAATTTCCAATATAAAGTCCTGATAAACTATATGTATTTTAGATTCAGAATCTCTTAGGATGTGTTTGGAAACAAATCTCATATGAAAATGAAAAGAAATGAATTGAATTCAATTGTGAGAATTTAATTTTGAATTGAATTCTCAAACAAATTCTTTTGTCTGGAAACTTCATTTATGTTAAAGAATTTAATTGATTGTTAAATAATATATTTAACATTTTTTTGAAATAATTTATACAAGTATTTTGATTCATTCAATTAAAAATATATAAGAAGATAAAGATAGTGAAAAATAATATTCAAATACAAAACTTGAATGAATTCTGTAGAAATCTAATAACTTTTTGTAAGATTTCTATATTTTGTATTCATAAGAATTCCAAATCTTGCATGATTTAAATTCTATTAATATTTGTTTAATTTTAAAATAGTGAATTTGATAAAATGAATTCAATTGATATTTATAATGAATTAGTGCGCTAGAATTTCAAAGGGTGAACTAAAGTGGTACTTTTCGAATAATCTGTAAAGTCCCACAATAATTATAATGTCCTGAAATGAAGTCATGGTTATAAGTTAACTAACAATCAGCTGATGTATAATGGATGTTCAGTCATAAGGATACATTGTTGGATGCATTTAGCAGCTAATCCTCTAGATATCATTACAATATTAACTACAAATGTTGCGGCTGAAGAGAAATTACGGGTTGCTCTTTGGTAAAATGTAGAAGTAATTATTTGGTGCGAACCTAAAATACATTCTACTTAATAATATTGATAATTAGGCTCTGTTCTTTCTGAAAGCTAAAATCAACTTAACTGAACTTATTTTAGTGTAAATTTATAACTATATATAACTGAACTTAACTGAGCTTAACTTAATTGAATTGTAGTTAAAGAGAACAAGGTCTTAAGATTCTACTTCACGAAACAAAAAATATTGTTAAAAAATAGAAGTACATCTTGTTTATTAGTCTAAAAAATATTCTGCAATAGTTATGGTAGTCAAATTAACTCTTTAAGCTCTCGACGGTTCATTCATTTAATCAGACTGAGTTTCTTTTAATTATGTTGTTGACATTATGATTTCAAGTTGTCGGCAAAACATGAAAATGGTTTTGATTTCATATTGTAGCCATTTTTTTCAACCTACATGTTGACAATTATTCATCACTTGCAACCATTTTAATTTGATTTTTTCATCCATTTCATACAAGGAAATTTAGCCTTATTGTTCCTATAAATACCCATGTATTAGCATGGTTTTAAATCATCAAACAATTAGAAAAATTGTGTTGAGAGAGATATATTCTTTATAGAATATTTGTGTGAGTTTGGGTGTAATCGGGTTAAGGGTTTTGAGTGTTTTTTCTCCATTTCTTTGTATTGTTATTTCTCGATTAATTAGTGAATATTTTGTTATCGTTATATTCTTTCAAATAAATATTTCGTTCTGCTGCCGGGGTTATTTCCCTAACAAATTGGTACCAAAGCCAGGTTAATATTTATTTTGGAATTTTACTATGCGACAACAAAATTTGATATCGAGAAATTTAACCGCTCTGTTAGCTTTGTCTTATGGCAAGTCAAGATGAAAGCAATTTTGACGTAAAATGGATTATACAAAGCGATGATGGAGGAGTTTCCTGAAATGCTGGTAAAAGATAAAAAGCAAGACTTAGAAGAAAAAGCACTAGCTGCCATTCAGTTATGCTTGTCAAATGAGGTCCTTCGTGAAATCATCCATGAGAAGACTGCCAAAGGTTTATGGGAGAAACTCGAGTCTCTCTATTTGTCTAAAAACCTCACCAGCAAGCTTGTGGTGAAGTATAATCTTCATATGCTTCATATGGCAGAAGGTACATCCTTGAAGTCACACCTTGATGATTTCAGTTCCATTCTTTTGGATCTAGAAAATTTGAATATTAAGTATGAAGATGAAGATAAAGCTCTTATGTTGTTGCGGTCTCTACCTCCGTCTTTCAAGAATTTCGAAGAGACTTTGATTTATAACAAAAACACTTTAACTGTGGAGGAGGTTAAAGAGTGTTTGTATTCTAAAGAACTTATTGACAAAGAGCTTTCTGTTGAAAGAACCAGTTCAGCAGAAGGTTTTATTGTTCGAGGGAGATCTGATACACGAGATCCCAGTAGCAACAATAGTTATGGTCCCAGTTCAAATTCAAAATCTCTATATAGTAATTTGACATGAAATTATTGTAAGAAGAAAGGGCACATTAAGTCTGAATGCTACAAGCTCCAATGAAAGAATAAAGAAAAGAGTCATAAAGACGATAGCCCCGCCGAAGCCAGTGTTGTAGAAGATGAGGTAGACTGCGAAATCTATGCCGTGTCCGATGATGGTGCTAGATCTGGACAAGGATGAATTTTAGATTCAGCTTGCTCATTCCATATTTGTCTCCACAGAGATTGGTTCTCCTCTTATGAGCCAGTAAATAGAGGAGTTGTGTTGATGGGCAACGATCATCCTTGTAAAGTTGTTGGAATTGGTACTGTCAAAATTAAAATGCATGATGGTGTTGTCAGAACCCTGACAGATGTACGACATGTTCCAGACATGAAGAAGAACCTTATCTCACTATCTGCTTTAGATGACAACAATTGCAGATTTTTTGGTGGAGGTGGAGTTTTGAATGTTTTGAAAGGCGCCCTTGTTATGATGAAAACAAGAAAAGTTGGAAGATTGTACATGCTACAAGGATCAACAGCCACATGTGTTGCTACAATTTCCTCTTCCATGTCAGATTCAGAAGTTACCAAATTATGGCATATAAGGCTTGGTCATATGAGTGAAAAAGGCTTATCCATGCTTAGTAAAAGGGGTCTACTTTATGATCAAAGTACTTCCAAGCTTGAGTTTTGTGAGCATTGCATTTTCGGTAAACACAAACGATTCAGTTTCAATGGTGGTGTTCATAGAACAAAAGATACTTTGGATTATATCCATTCAGACCTTTGGGGCCCCGCACATGTTCCTTCTAAAGGTGGAGCTCGCTACATGCTTACCTTTATTTATGACTATTCGAGAAAGGTTTGGATTTATTTCTTGAAACACAAGAATGATGTCTTTACCATTTTCAAGCAGTGGAAAGCTTTAGTGGAGAATCATACTGACAGGAAGATCAAGCGTCTTTGAACAGATAATGACTTAGAGTTTTGTAAAGAAGAATTTGACATGTTTTGTAAAAATATGGGCATCTCGAGACATCTCACAGTTCCAGGTACGCCATGGCAGAATGGTGTAGCTGAGCGGATGAACAGAACCTTGTTGGAGAAAGTTCGATGCATGTTGTCAAATTCTGGCTTATCTCAAGCCTTCTGGGTAGAAGCAGCTTCAGTAGCTGCTTATTTGGTGAATCACTCTCCCTGTGCTTCGATTGATTGTAAAACTCCTGAAGAGTTAAGGTCTAGCAAACCTGTTAATTATTCTGATCTGAGAATTTTTGGATGTCCAGTTTATGTCCATGTCAACAATGGAAAACTGGAGCCTAGAGCAAAAAAGGGTATTTTTCTTGGTTATCCTATTGGTGTGAAGGGATATAAAGTTTGGCTTCTAGATCCCAAGTCACCAAAGTCTGTAATCAGCAGAAATGTTGTGTTTGATGAATCCGCTATTCTGCATCTAAGAAAAGAGTCCTCAGTAACAGCTAACGCCGAAATACAGAATTCTGATAAGTAAGTGGAGGTTTCGTTTGAGGGGGAGGAATCATTTGCTCCATCTGATGCCACAGATGAGCAAAGTTTAGAACAGTTATCCGAGCCTATAAAAGTTGAAGAAGCTACTACCATCGAGAAGGTGGAGCATCCTGTTGCTGAAAGCAGGCCTGGTAGAGAAAGAAAAATGCCTGTAAAGTTTGCAGATTATGTTACTTATGCCTTTGTTGCTGCACAAGAGACAGAAGGAGTTGGCGAACCTTCCACGTATTCAGAAGCAATTTCTCGAGATGATTCTACAAAATGGTTGATTGCTATGCAAGAGGAGATGGAGTCTCTGCATAAGAACAAAACATGGGAATTGGTGAAGCCTCCTAAAGATAAGAAGATTGTTGGTTGCAAATGGGTCTTCAAAAGGAAAGATGGCATTCTGGGAGTTGAGGATGCTAGATACAAGGCACAATTGGTGGCTAAGGGCTATAGTCAGGTACAAGGAATTGATTTCAATTATGTGTTTTCTCCTGTTATTAAACATAGCTCTATTCGTGTTTTGCTTGCCTTGGTTGCTATTCATGATTTGGAGTTGGAGCAACTTGATGTCAAGACTGCTTTCTTGCATGGAGAATTGGAGGAGAAAATCTGCATGAGACGACCAGAGGGTTTTGAAATTGAAGGCAAAGAAGACCATTTTTATTTGTTGCAGAAGTCACTGTATGGGTTAAAGCAATCGCCTCGATAGTGGTATAAACGGTTTGATTCCTTTATGGTTGAACATGGCTATTCAAGGAGCCAATATGATATATCTGTGTATTTTAGAAAACTTCCAAATGGCTCATTTTTTTATTTGTTACTTTATGTTGATGATATGCTTATCGCTGCCAAGGATATATCTAATATCAATAGATTGAAAGTAGATCTTAGCAGTGAATTCGAGATGAAAGGTTTGGGAGTTGCTAAGAAGATTCTCGGCATGGAGATCCAAAGGGATAGAGTTGCAGGAAAGCTTTGTTTAACTCAGAGAAGTTTTGTTGAGAAAGTGTTGAAGCATTTTTTGGCATGAAAAATGCCAAACCTGTAAGTACTCCACTCGCTGCTCATTTTCGACTTTCGGCTGCCCTATGTTCTCAATCCGAAAAGGATATTGAGTATATGTCACATGTTCCTTACTCTAGTACTGTTGGTAGTATCATGTATGCTATGATTTGCACTCGTCCTGACATTTCGCATGCAGTCAGTGTTGTTAGTAGATATATATGTCTAATCTAGGAAAAGAACATTGGCATGCTGTGAAATGGATTTTGAGATACTTAAGGGGTACTACTAACGCTTGTTTGGAATTTGGGAAAAGTAAGAACATGGTGGTTGGCTATGCTGATTCAGATTATGCAGGTGGTCTTGACAGAAGAAGATCCATTACGGGTTATGTGTTTACCCTTGGTAGTAGCGCTATCAGTTGGAAAGCTACTTTACAGCACACAATTGCATTGTCCACTACCGAAGCAGAATATATGGCAGTGGTTGAAGCTGTCAAAGAAGCTATTTGGTTACGAGGTTTGGTTGGTGAACTCAGCTCAAATTTGCAGAAGATTATTGTTCATTGTGATAGTCAAAGTGCAATTTGTTTAACTAAAAGATCAGATGTTCCATGAAAGAACAAAGCACATTGACGTCAAGTACCATTTTATTAGAGATATTATTTCCGAGGGGAATATTGATATTACTAAAATTGGTACGGTAGATAATCCAGTTGACATGATGACAAAATCTCTTACAACTAGTAATTTTAAGTATTGCTTGAATTTGATTGGTGTTTGTGAAAATTGAGTTTTCCCGCAGTTCACCAATTTGAAATCAAGGTGGAGATTTGTTGACATTATGATTTCAAGTTGTCGGCAAATTATGAAAATGGTTTTGATTTCATATTGCAGCCATTTTTTTTCAACCTACATGTTGGCAATAATTCATCACTTGCAGCCATTTTAATTTGATTGTTTCATCCATCCCATACAAGAAAATTCAGCCTTATTGTTCCTATAAATATCCATGTATTAGCATGGTTTTGAATCATCAAACAATTAGAAAAATTGTGTTGAGAGAGATATATTCTTTATAGAATATTTGTGCGAGTTTGGGTGTAATCGGATTAAGAATTTTGAGTGTTTTTTCTCCATTTCTTTGTATTGTTATTTCTCGATTAATTAGTAGATATTTTGTTATCATTATATTCTTTCAAGTAAATATTTCATTCCGCTGCCAGGTTATTTCCCTAACATATGCAATTTAGATTCTTCACTTCCATGTGAAGATCATTTACCTTGTGATTATGTTCACCTATTTACTCCGCCAGGATGGACTTTGTTGATTAATTTCATAATAAAGATATTTTCTTCATAAACAACAATTATCTACAATTTTTTTCGACAAGTAATCAAAATTAAAGCTTTTCCAAAATAAATTGAATAACAGTTGAACAACAGTCATCTCTTAAATAATCAATATGCACAGTCAACTGAATTATAACTTATAGTTATGATTGTCAATTAGCTTGATGTATTTACACTTCCTAAACTTGTTCAAAATGGGTGTTTGTCATTCTGAATTTTCAAATATGTTAAATATCTCCCTGAACTTATTTAAATTGCATTTGTTTGCCTCCTTAACGTCACATATCAACTTTAGGTTAGGGAAAAAAAATAAGAAAAAAGACATCTTTGAAAAAATCAAATCAACTATAAATTAAAATGTGGTGATGATGAGAAGTAAAGTGGGGAAATTATTTAAAGATTTCAAATGACTTTTTCATTGCATGTTTATCATCTATTCCAAAAATCAATTTATGTTATTACTTTTTTATTATTATATTCATTTTTGAGACATATATGAAACATGCAAAGAAAAAATTCTTTGAACCTGATCTTTAATATAATTTTTCAGTAAAGTGATGCATTTTAAACAAATGCATAAAATTATTTATCACGTTTCAAAACCTAGGGTGACAAAAACCGTTTTGTTCAGGTTCTTCGTAACATAATTTGGACAATAAAATAGTATGTACGACTTCAACCCTATGATGACAATGATGATGTTTCTGCATGTACAATATTATTATATTTAAATTCAAACAGTTTCATATGATTAAAATTCAAAAAGGGTGGTTTATAGAGTTTAAAATTCAAAAAAATAGAGTGCATGATCGTGCTTAATTTATTAATTATATAATTGATTTCCTTGACTTGAGCCAATAATATATATATAATTAACTTATTAATGCTATTTAAATTGGTTAAGTCTGAACACAACTACGTTCAACTATATATTTTTTTATCACAAGTAAATTTATGAGAAATTAAAGCATATACCCTTTTTAGATAAAATATTTTTCCTTTTACTACAATGGAATAATATTTTTATTTTTACCATTAATTAAGTTTAGATTTTTGTCATAACTAACTTTTATCTTTTCCCATAACTCTCTATGTATTTTCTTCTTCCTCTTCTTTGTCTATGTTTTTTCTTTATTTTTGCTTTTTTCATCTCTCCATCTCTCTATATGCGGCTTCTTCTTCTTCTTCTTCATGTTCTCTCTTTGAATCATGATTTGTGACGTTTTCATCTTATTTC
>CATIWQ010202200.1:0-17910 GCA_949673415.1 Euphorbia schlechtendalii | reverse complement strand
TTTTGCATAACTCATTGGTTATCCTCTCTTTCTTTTGATTTTTCTCTCTTAATACCCTCATCCTTTATTGATCACTTCAAAGTATTATGGCTATAGTTTCCCAACACTTTAAACACACTCAATACTTATAGGACGTATTCGAGAATAACATATAAAACTCATAGTAAGAACACTACTAGATATTACTCCACTAATAACTTATCGATATCATTAAACTAAAACTATATAACTTATACTAATTCATGTTCCATTGAAATATATATCAAAACTTACTTGGAATGTTGCTTTCGAATGTTACTCACCAGTCATCCTTGCCAAATGCTAAATGTTGTGCTATGAAGCGCTCACACTCTCAACTCGAAATAACTTGTTTGAAATATGCACAAACATCAAACTTGTGATACCTAACACTCATAATAACCTCGAAACATATGTTAGTATAGTATAGGTATGGATAATGTATAAATAACACAAAATCAAGAAAATTTCACATTCTTCAACTTTTATAATTTATTTGATTTTTTTGGATTTTTGGGATTTTTGTACAAATGCCCCCCACACTAAAGAACACAATGTCATCATTGTGAGTCATGTTATTTAAAATGAAAACTAAACTAATCACACACAAATGAAAAGAAAATAAAAGAAAATGAAATTAAACTCGTTTTAATCATCCGAACTTGAATCTGGAGGACTCAGTGAGATATCCAAATTTTTCATTCTGAAGTATGTATTCAACTTGTGGTTCAAAGAAATGTTGGATTTCTTTAGTTGACGAACATCTTGCTGTATGGAGGCTATATCCAGGTATGCTTGATCCACATCTTTAATGAGCATTCCTCTCCAAGTATCATATATACTTTCGGATGCTTGTCTTGATTCATTACTTCCAATTTGAACTTCTTCAATATCTTCATCAAATTGGTTTTCTCTAGAAGTAGATCCATCTGTCGATCTCAGCTTCCTTACCCTTACCCCTACCCCATACGGTAGAAATGTAAATCTTCCTTCTTCTTTGACCAATCCTGCTCTCTTCATATATACTCCTCCCATAAAGTTAAATTTCTCGCTTGGACTATAGTGGTATGGTAGTTGGTTCTTCGCACCCAAAATAATCCCGCAAATTGTATTTGCACCTCCAACTCTAGCCTTTTTATGTGTAGTAAGACTAGTGATAGACTCCAATATATATATATCTAAAACTTTGGCCGTAACTGCGAAACCACGCACTCCAATATAACCAAGTCTTTCATCGACACTTTGGTAGTCTCGTGTCGGAAGAAAAGACTATGAGAAATAAATTTTTGAAGGTAAAGAAGGCTATTACTCCGAATGTTCTTATTGGATGAGTTTTTGATAGCGTATCGATCCAATCCCATTAACTCAATCTATAAATTCGTTAAATCATAATCTTCTTCCTTTTCAATCTCTTCATAGGTTTCTCCTAAACTAAACCACTTAAATAAATCCATTAATGTAAACTTATACTCCTTCCCTTCATTCTTGAATTTCCTCTTCAAAAAGTTCGCATCCTCTTGAACAGTAACCAAAAACTCGAGGACCCATCCCTCGATAAACGGGAAACGCATGTTTACAAAACTTTCCAACCCAAATAGCGAAAAATATTCCTCTACTTTTGCATGTATTCCAGAATCAATTGCAAAAGTAGGATCATAGAAGAGTGTACCTTGAAAATCAAAGTTCTTGATCCTCAAGTATCTTTCAACTTATTCTTCACTATAGATTGGAAAATGGCACCCATACTTGTTTTGTTGGTTGACCAATTTGTTCTTTCCCTTAGTTGCTGTAGACTTCTTGGGAGCCATTGAATTCAAGAATTTGAAAGAAAGATTTGTGTTTTGATTAGGGAAAAACAGAGAAAATGCTTTGAAAGAGATAGTAGTTGTGTAAAAGAGTGATTGATTTGTGAAAAACAATTAGGAAGATAATTATATATATATATGAAATAGGGTAATTATTGATGTTTCAAAGTGTGTGTGTGTGTGTGTGTATATATATATATATATATATATATATATATAATTGCTGTGAAATTATACTAGTAGCGATCTAGAAAGATAGTCGCGATCGTGATTTTCTCCATACAGAAACAGAAAGTTTTGACAACTTAATTCACGAGCGCGAAGCAGGTCACGATTGTGAAATAATCAAAATCCACAAATTTTGTTCTTTTCTTTTATTTTAAAACAACACTAACTTAAAACGCACACAAATCATTTTCTACTCTTACCAAATCGTTCTATTTCTGATTAAAAAGAAGCCAAACTTTCTCCCGAACTACGTGTACTTGGCATGCACATGCTAGAAAGAAAACTCAATGAATAAGCAAGAAAAATATTTTAATAACAAAATATAAATACTTAAAATAAAAAACAAATAAATTTATTGACACATAAATATAATTGCCCGTTCTCCGGTAATTTGATCTCTAGAACGCACTTGTCTTCCCCGGTAACGGCGCCAAAAACTTGATCGCAAGGTTTTGACTATACTAATTTAGATGGGCATATATTCAGTGATGATGCCAAAATCCTTGTTCCCCACTTTTCTACTGATAAGATAAAAGTTCAAAATGCGAACAGGTATTGTCAATACCACTTATCAAATAGAAAAAATTGTGACCACTGCAAGTATACAATTTCGATGTAGTTATAAAAGATATCGGTCCCATAGGGAAGGAATTTGATTCTTAAGACCAACTAGAGTTAAGGAACAAAAGAAACAAGAAAAAAGAAATAAGATAATTAGTTATTGGAGGGTTTGGATGGTAGACTGATGAATAGACAAATGCATGAATAGATTAGAGAAGATGTAAACTATATAGATATTTCCTAAAAACAAGTATAGTTGTGAAAAAACATGGAAAATCATCAAGAAGATTTCATACACTAGATAACTTTAACAAACTCGATTCTAGATGCCCACATATTCAATAATTCACCTCAAAGCAACACATGAAATGACTTTTCTAGATCTAGGGTAAACGAATTATGATACTTACAAGAATCTGGATAATAATATTACTATGCTTAGTATGGGTCGCTCTCACATAGCCATATTTAGCAAGTTACCACTCCAAAAATGTTGGCTCACTAAACAGCGTTATAATCACAGATCCAGTGATTATACATAATCTTGTTACCCCCGTAATCACTCTTAAAGTTAACTTGAAAGCATATAACTTAATTAATATAAGAGACACAAGAGGAAATACTCATTATGACACATAGACATATCATAAACTTCAAAATAGAAAGTATAAGTAGAAAACAAAGTAAAGTTGTAAGGTATGCAAGTGAAAATTGAAATTGATCAAACCGTATCCACTCTTTGATGGGAGTCGTCAATTCTCGCAAGTCCTGCGTCCACTTTGAATTCAGTCTCGACTCGTATGGAACCTCCGCTAGGATGCTATTCTTCGTGAATATCAAACAAATGAATGTTGAAAAATGAAAACTTTTATTGATAAGTGCTTTGCAATTACACTCATACAACAATCTCTCAAATAAGTGGAGAAATTTTGTGATCGAAATACGTATCGAATCACTTATACATTTTTCTCGCTATAACTTTGAACGTATCGAAATCTATATATTTTCACTCTCTATCTATACATACACGTTTTCTTCAACTATATCAAACCATGCATCACATCCCACACATGAAAATTGTTAGAGTTGATCCCTATTAATAGAGTGCGAAGGGTTACGTCTATCCAAACGAAGAGTCATGTCCATTGACGAAGGGTTGCATCACTTCATTGTGATTGGATGCAAAGATTTATTCTCATCCACAATGGAAGGGCACCTTTCATGATTGGTTAGCTTCCAAAAGGTGTCTTTTCCTTTGGTAGTTGATGGCGGTTGATTATTTTTATTTGGTAGTTGGTAGTTGAGAAGAGTTGACCAATAATTGTAATAAGTCATGACCACAAATTACATGTCTCGATCGTGACTAATCATTGACAACTTTCTATTTTGAAGAATAATAAATCATGACCGAGAATGGCTGTCACAACCATGAATTGTGTTTTTCTTCAAAATTCTTCTTGCAACTTTACCGATCTTCGACAGCTTCGATCCTAAGCCAAATCCTTGTGTTCCATGCATCTTTTTGCACCTTTTTTTCACTCTTTTTACATAGAATTCCATCTTTGATCATTTCGCTCCCAAGATTCACCTAGTTTCTACACTTGCATAAAAAACAACTACATACCACGTGAAATCTTTTATATGAAGCATAAAATGAATCAAAACCATATCATTTTATGATTGAAAATATCATGATAATAAGTGTAATTATACACTTATCATAAACCGAGTCTAAAATCAATCACTTTTTTTATAAAAGCATGTGGGAAATTGGAACTCCCCAATTTTTAATCCATTAGCACACGATTCGCTCTAAACTAATATATGCTACTAATTGTTTCTTGTTTGATTAAGTAACTATACCATGATGTTGTGATATATTTGTTGCTAACCATTTTGGATGCAATTAGTTTAGTTTAGATGTATGTTAAGGTTTTATTTTCCTTTGGGTATCGCGATTGTAAATAAATTGTATTTGTAGATCATTTATATTTAGGACCATTTATATATTACCCCATGGTTTGTATTATTATTTACCTAATCCACTTTAAGGTTGAAGCCTCGTATTTACTTTATTAATTGGTTTCTTTTATTTGTTTATTGCTTTATTTATCGCTTTCTGCATGTGTGTGATTAACTCTAACATAATTGAAATGACTAGGAATAATCAAAATATCTTAAAGGTGATTGTTTGCTTGTAATTAAAACTCAAATAACGACAAAGTAGGTAACTCATCCGAATCCAAATTCTTTACTACGGTGCGGTTTAAGCTTAACGGATCTAGGATATACTGAATTTCTCGAAGAGCTGATCCAGGTGGCGACTTCGTAATAATGTAGGTGAGAGGTTTAAGCCTCAAGTCTTTCAAAATTTTTCTTTTCTCATTTCATTTTCTTATATCACCCACACCCCATGTCACCGGGTCGATGCCTCACTGCGACCACACAGGTCGAAAAATGTCATTCGCTCACAGTGGCGACTCTGTTAGGGAGATTTGGTTCCCTTGCAGTTGCAATTTCTTTGGGAGAAAAGAATTAAGAAGTAATATTGAGTGAATGAAATGATATGCGATTATTGGTAGAGATAATGGGGATAAAATTGATTTTATTAGTATGGGTGTGCAAGGCTTTGATTTCCAAAATGTTTATTTGGAAACTCGAATTGATTTTGATCCCCAAAATGTGGCTGGAAAAATCTACATGTAAGAAAAAGTGATTATGAAGTTAGTAATGTGTAAAGACATGTTTTAACTCTTTGATTGACTTTGCGGAAGTAAACAATTTTTCCCCTTCAATTAAGAGTTAAAACGTGAAGACAATTGGTTAAGTGAGAGAATTCGACCTTGTCTTAAATATTTGTTGAGGTAGAACTGTCCCTTCATTGAATTGCTGAATTCTAACATGAGACAGGGCAAGACAATGGTGCAGTAAGATGAAGTCACAGCAAGATAGTGGTGCAGCAAGATCCTGCGAAAAATTATTCATGCATATATGTGCATGCGGATGAACAAATTTGAGTGCTCACATATATGTTGCATAATTGGTTAGTTAATTGTTTGCATGAATGTGTCACTTTTGTTGTTTCTAGTCAATAGGGATGGACTTGGGTCTGAGTTGAAATTTGATTTGAGGTTGGACCGCATCCTGATTTGATGCTTTCATAGAGTTCCTAGTAGATAGGATGAGTTTTCAAACTTTTTACACTCAGATCTCTCTTGCGTAGGGCATCATTCAAGCTAACATTGGTCTCAACTTGATCCATTATTATCAAGCCTCGAAACTTGCGAGTTGCCCCACGTTGTAACAATCCTTGTCGTGAAGGAAATTTAACGATATTCACCCTTTGCCCCTGGGATAGATAAATGATGTCCTTTTCCATCTTGAAAAGATGTGATGAATTGAATACTTTTTATTATTATTTTCTTTTATTTTTTTCTAATTTTTGCATAGTTTGCCTTTGCGGATTTTCAATCTATCGAACATTATCGTAACTTTTGCGTAGACTGCTCTTTCGGGTTTTCAATCCAGCATACTCATTTTTTTCTTTTCTTTCTTTCTATTTTTATGCAAATGCGTCACTTCTTTTGTTTCTCAAAAAACACACATGTATTCAATTATGAATATACACATTACGATTAAGCAATAATGACAAATCTATGAATGAAAATAATCGGGGTACAAAAGTATTAAATGATTTAACCCCTGTTATCAACCCGCCCTTTCTAGTTTTCAAGTTGATAACTAACTATTTTCTCTCATTGTCCCAATTTTTTCCCAAAGCGCCCTTTTCAGCTTTTCACTTTGACGGACTATTAATCAAAAGAATACCCTAATTTTTTTCTCAACTGTATGAAGAAGGACATTTGACGGGTTTGCTGGATGAATCTCCTTTTTTTATTGTGCTACTTTTCAAAATTTGATTCTTTAACCTAAACGTGATAGCGCTTAAGCCGGTTTTAGTTGATCGGATTCATGAACTTTGCCATTCATGTCCATTTCCTTGACCGCTCATTTGTTAAGGGCTTTCTTAATCATGAATGGGTCTTCCCACTTAGGCTTGAACTTCTCCCTAGCATCGATATTGGAGGGTTTTAGCTGCTTGGAGAATAAGTCCCTCGCTTTTAATGGTTGCTTGACTTTGCTATTGTAATCTCTCACCATGTGCTGCTGATACATTTGAAGGTCATCTAGAGCCTCCAGAAAATGCTCATCAATCATGCTCAATTGCTTAAATTTGGCTTTTGCCCAATCTGACTCTTTCAGCTTGAATTCCATGGCTACTGTTAAGGATCTTACCTCTATTTCCACTGGGAGAACTGCTTTCATCCCATAACCTAAGGAAAAGGGGATTTAATCTATTAGAGCATGCACACTGGTTCTGTACCCCCAAAGCATGAATGGAAGCTTATTTGCCCAATCATTATAAGTGGTCACCATCTTGGATAAAATTTTCTTGATTTACTTGTTTGCTACTTCCACTGCCCCATTGGCTTGAGGTTTATTTGGAGAAGAGCGATGATGTTTGATGCCAAATTTTTTAAATAGATTGGTCATTACCCCTTGAAATTGAAACTCTGCTATCGGACACAATGCGATGAGGCATTCCATAGTGTGTGAATATGTGCTTCTCAATGAACTTGGCCATTTTCTTGGCGGTTATATTGGTGAAAGATTTGGCCTCTACCCACTTGGAAAAGTAGTCGGCTACTATAACGATATACTGATGCTCTTTAGATGAAAAAAGTTAGACCTCATCGATAATATCAATCCCCCACACCGAGAATGGCCAAGGAATTGAAAGATTGTGGAGATTAGATGGAGGCGATTAACGTCTCCATATATATCTAGCATTCATGGAACTTCTTCCCCTCGGAGATGCAATTAGCTATCATGGTAGTAAAAAAATAACCTTACCACTAAATCTTCTTTGCTAATGCTAAGCCATTCATGTGAGGGCCACAATCTCCCCCATGGATACGGTTCATGACTAGAGAAGCTTCTTTTTCAGGAAGGTAACACAATAGCAAACATCACTAGTGCACTTAAAGAGATCATCCCCCATAATTTTGAATTAAGCAGCTAGCTGATGTAGAGATAGTTGTTCTGAATCTGTTTCCCCTAGCGGTAATTAACCATTTTGGATTAGTCGAACTATGACTCGATGCTAACAATTCTCATCCGCGCTAAAAGCAGTTGAGATGGCGTGATGATAGAATAGCTCCTTTGATGATTGAAGGACCATGAGTTTGATGAGTTGGGTTTGAGAACCTTCCCACATAGAGGTTAGAGTAGCCAAGGAATTCGCCATTTGATTCTCATCCCGGGGGATGCTTCGAAATAGATAATTCTTGAATTTTATGGTCAATCTTTAAACTGCATCGAGATAAGGTAAAAAAGACTCTTCCTTGATTTTTGATCTCTAACCACTTGCCAAATGACTAGGGTGGAATCACTAGTGATAGTGACTTCCATTACCCCTGCATTTTTCAAAGCTTGCATACCAAAGAGGCACGCCTCATATTCTTCCCTATTATTGATGATGGGAAATTTAAGGCGCTTAGAGAGAGATGACCTCATTTTGTAGCATCACAAAGATAATTCCAAGAGTTTCTCCTTGATGATCTATAGCCCCATCAAATAATATTATCCATTCTTCATTCACTAACTCAATGGTTGCTAGTTGCTTATCGGGAAAATCAAGTTCTCGATATAGTTAGAGTCAAGGGCTTGTTTTCTAAGGAATTCAGTGACTGCTCTACCCTTAATCACCTTCTTTGTGACATATTCAATATCAAACATAGAGAGAAGCAATTATTGAGAAAGCTTACTGGTTAATGTCGGAGACTAGCATAGATATGTCACCGGATCGATCTTAGCCATAGCTTGGATTTTGTATGACTAGAAGCAGTGCCTGAGCTTCTTAGTGAGCTAGACCATTGTCAAGTATGTCATCTCAGCAACCATATATTAGCTTTCATACTTAAGAAGTTTCTTGCTAAGATAATATTACATGCTAGCACTTATCCTCTTATTCTTGGAAAAGCATTACTTCTACTAAACACTCTTTGGTAGGTAGATAAAGTATGAGAGGCTTGCTAGGAGTTGGTAGCTTAAGAATTAGGGGATTGATCAATTTAGTCTTAATTATGTCGAGGGCTCACTAATGCTGTTCATTCAAGAAGATTGGCTACTGCTTCTTCGATAACTCGAATATTGGCTCATAGATGGAGCAAAGCTGTCACAATCTCGAGGGACTTTGGCTTTGAGATGCTTTGCTACTATATATCTATTTAAGATGTAGACAATGCAATTTTTGCTTCATTATTCTGAACTTCGGATCAGTTAGAATTTTGCGCTCTATAACAGTTTTGAAAACGCCCGACATGTCATCATAGGACCAGGCAAAAGCGCTCATGTGACATCTGAGTACATTTTTTAATCTCTTTTTTTCACCAGGGTTTAAATCTTTGGATATAGTTACCTATTTGGATTATTCTTTTGTACCTAAGTTAATTTCATGTAGAGACACATCATGTATACTAAAAATGTTATGTGTAGACTCATATGAATGCATGGTGGTGTTAAGCGAAACATTAAACAAGTAAGCAAAGTCTGAATATTTCATAAAAGGTCTTACATATTAAGTTTATCAAAATGAAAATTACATCAGAATAATTTCTTCTTCCTCCACATACGGAGGGTCTTCCTTGATGATGGAAGCAGTGGTATCAAAAGGAGTGGTAGAGGCTTTAGATCTTCTATTGAAACCTTATCTCAGCATACTTCTACTATATAGTAACCCCTTTACGCTTGTCTAGGTTAGCTCTCGAATCTCTTGAAGCCATTTTCAATAGTAACATCGGTCTTAGTGGTCTCTGTTGAACCCAAGTGAATAGTACTTCACATTACTTAAATGTTTTGGAAATAACAAACTATCTAGGATAGTGAAATTAATTGAGTACTAAGTATACTCTTAATTAACGAAGTTTACTTGAGTTTGTTTAAAGAAAAATAACTCAGTTTACTGAGTAATTAATTAAGTTACGGCTTAGAGTAGGAAAAGCTGAGTTGTGCTAAGTACTACATAGTTTAATTAGATATCTACTCAGCTATGCTGAGTTAGCCTTTATTAATTAAAAGGCTAAGATGTTGACACTTAGAGAAGTAAATGACACTTGTGCTACTAATGGTTTCTATGAGAAACGAAATACACCTTTGATGCTTTTCATGATTAAAAAGCATTGAAATTAAAGAAGATATTCATGTGGTCCTGCATTCAAAAGGTGTTAGTATAGAATGTTAGAGATTCCTCACTAGAGTACAAGATAAAAGGAATCCTCTATCATGCACCGTTTCTCAGTGTCTCCGCACGCCTCTACAAATGTGAGAAAGTTAACTAATGATAGAATGCTACGTTTCATCTCGCACACCTCTCTATCAAAACAGATTGCTTGAAGACAAATGAGTTTTTGACAACAGAATTTTATCGCGCTTCAACGTTCAAAATCTCTATCTCTAAACATCTTGGAATCTGTCTCCAACAAGAAGATTCGAAAGATTTGAAGAGAAGAGAAATTAAAGAGTTGTCAGGATGAGAAGTTTGCAATGGTTAATTCCAAGAGCTTCAACTATAAATTTAAGACTGGAGTAGATGTTCAAACTTGGTGAATCACCTCGAATTTCTTTAAGAGCTGAAACTCTATTCAAATACTCCCAGTTTCAAGAAATTCCAAATCAAGCAATCAACACACACTCATCTTCCCAATCTGTTTATAATAGAGAGAATATCACTCATTGATTTAACATTGTAAAGGATTCAACATTTTATAAGTTGAATTCAATTCGCAATCTTTTATAAAATCTGAGTGTCTATTTAGGAAGGGTACCTTAATTTAGTCTGAGAGGTAGTTAGAAAGAAAGGCACTTTCTGTAATAGAGTTTACCCACTGTAAAGGCTGCTCCACCTATGCAAGGAACAAACACTAGTGGATTTAAGCTCGGAGAAGGTATCTGAGGACTGGAGGTAGGCAAGGGGCCGAACCAGGATAAAACCAGGTGTTGAAGTTCTAACTTTTGCTTTCATTTTTATTGCATTCATATCTCATACATCATTCTTTCTGTTCTATAACTTTTTCTTGAAAAACTAATTCGAGCTGAGTACCTAACTCAACAAGCGGTTGAAGATAAACTGTGCCAGCAAAACTGAGTAGTTTATAAGTTTTTAGACCTCGCTCAACATCGCCTACTTAGCACGCATCTAAAAACTGAACTTGGTTAAAATATTTTTATAAACTCAAAAAGTAACCAAGAACAGCATTCACCCCCCTCTAGTGTTGTAAAGAAGCCTTTTAAGGTCTAACAAGTTGTTAGACATGATGTATGCCCTAGAGGCAATTAGGCAATATGTCTTTATTAGCTATAATGTACAAACAGTTTCGAAATATTAATAATCAAAGGCATCTTTGTTACTTATCAGTACTTTCTATTTATTGTATCTCGCTAGTATCATATATGTTTGAATATGTATATGCGCATTGATGAAACAAAGTTTGTGACCAATTCATAACGTCAAAGTGCAAGGACATAGTGGGAGCTATGTGGAGTGAGAACTACACATACGTGTTACTATGCATAGTCTAAATATCCCTAGTCATTGTTTCATTGAGACTAGACAATGGAGCGAATAGACTAGCATGTGCAGGCTTACTCCTTAGATTAGTTCCAAGCGGTCGATCTCACGAGCTGAAGGTGGTACCTTGGGTTAACACATGAATGTATTCGGGTAATACATTGGAGACCGCCATAAGATAGACACTCGAAAATAACTATATCCATGTGTTGATGTCATGTCTTATTACAGTAGCAGTACGAGTATCCTCAAACCTGAGATACCGGTTACATTACGTAGGAGTTGTTATACTTTGGATAATACTTATTCATATCTTAGCGATCAGGATGATACGGGTGATTATGGGTATAGCGATGATCACATGTTGGTAAGCTGTGTAGTCAAGATGGGATCTATCGCTCTTGATATAGTAATATAATGGAGATGTACCTTAGTGCCCCTTGTTGAAGTGACACACTCATAAATCTTTGATCAAAGTATACGATGGATGGAACAGATTCTAATTAATAAAGATACAAAACAGCTAAGTGGTGTTCTTCGTGAACAAGTCTAATTCAAGGATAGCTATGGATATTACATGAGCTGACACTTAATCCGAGCTCAATAAACTAGATGGTACTTAACCTGATGGAAGGAGTGTATTGTACTGGTTACTACTGCAGAACCGGATCAGGTCACAGGCACGTGACGTTCCAAGTATCGAGGGATCATACACCTTTGCTAGAAAGCCCATTTGATCATCTAGAGCTATTGGGTTCCATAATGGTTTGGAATACTAAGCCTAAAGGTTCCCGGATGGGAAGCCAAGTTTAGGTTAACTTCTAGCGGCTCTATACTTTGGGATCCTATGAAGTTACACACTTTGGGTCTTTATCGAACCATGTAAAGAACCTATGGACTGGGTCTATACTGAAAATACAAGTTGTGAAATCAGGGAGGGGAATTATTAATTTGTTTAATTGAATTAATAATTCAAAGGACTAATGAAAAGATAGGGAAAAATAGTCAAAGTGAGCAAGGGAATTTTACCGATGCAAGTGGGCCCCGAAAAGAATACAGGGTATTTAAGGTGGGACCCACGAGCGTGCGGGGAAAACCCGTAAGCGCTGCCCATGGCAGCGCTTGCACGGGGCCCAAGCTTGCGACATATAAGGGAAGCCCATCATGTGGCTGGTGGGTCAACCCCCATTTTCCCTATAAATAGGCTTTCAAAGCCTCATTAATTAACATACATAAAAAAGCTTTGAGCTTGCTTTCTCTCTGTTTACTATCTTCCTCTTCTTTTGTGTTGTGTGATCCTCCACAAGTTTCTCCAAACAAATTGAAGAATTCTTTTAGAAGGCTTTAAGTTTAAGAGAGCTTTCAATTTGGATTTTCAGGTTGATTTACGACTAGTCTAGCAACTACTATCAATTGACGGGTTCCACCTCTTCGAGGTTTTGGTTGGTGAAGATTTGTGTGGATCAAGTCATAGAGGCTCTCCTAGTTTGGAAGCTTGTGAAGTCGGAATTACTCAAAGGGAGTGCGCTACCAAAAGAGAGATCAAGCATGCATAAACTGGTAATGCTTTTATCTTTAGATGCTAGGTTTCTTTATTATGTTTTATAAACCTTATAGCATGTATGAAACGTTTTAACCTAGATTATTTCAATCATGGCATGCTTAAGAGATTCTTAAGTTAATTTTAAGTTTTTTGAATTTCCGCCTTGCAACCTATGCATGTTCAATTACTATATTGATTAACCAATAATGGTATCAGAGCTTTCCTGATGCTATGCATGATTGATTGTAATATGTTAAAATGTGATTTTCTATGAAATGATTAAAGTATACTATGCATGACTTAGGTTTCAATTCATGTTATAGAAAACGATGTGATAACTAGATTAAGGTTTTGCTCAAACTTAGTCTAGGTGATTATCATATAAAATTAGCAATATTTTATCACATGGGTAAATGCTTTAATTAAGGGTCATCTCGTACTTCACTTAATAAAAGAACAAAATCTTTAAATCATTATTATCTGTGGTATAACGAATCAAAGTGCCCGTGATAATTTTAGCAAGGAATGGACAAGGCTGCTCATTCACTTGAAGGGGGCCTCTCCTACGTGGAAGTTATCATCAGTATTAGATTCAAGTATACCCAAGGGATGTTTATGACTTAGTCAATTTCTAGTATGGGAATTTATTCCACATATGGTTTTACAAATGTGGTTTAATTTGTTAAAGTTAAAACATGTAGACAAAGGTGCAAAAACTTCAACATGGACCTTATTTGTTTTGCGTGCTATGTGGAGTCTTGGCATAATGGTTTGATTATAATCTACCAATCAGAGCATGTTCCCTTAGAGTTACTAATTCCTAATAGCCCAGAATTATTATTTCATAATCATATTCATCGTATAAGACCTACACTAGGGAAAGACCAATAGCACCAATAAAATCCCTACAACTATATTAAGGTGGAAAAATGTCTTCCCATCATAAGTCGTGATACGAGCCTTATTAACGGATGTAAGCACATGTACAACATGCCTTCCTTTAACATTTTCTTGGTCATTAGACTAGATGGGGTTAGTGCCTTAACCAAAGAGGGTTAGTTGTCCATATTATTGGAGCTAATGCCAAATTGGAGACACATTTGAGGAGTCATACAATTGGGTATGCACATCTCGAGAATGAGAACTCAAATAGATTAGCAATTACAAGAGATGCAAATGGATGGGTTCCAACCATGGTTATATTGTTATGACTTGGCTTGCGATAGTGGGGGTCATGATGAGTAGCTATAGATGCTACATATTAAGGAAAATTGGTTCAACCAGATTTCCTGAATTTGAATAGAAGGGGATATTTAAATGTCGATAAAATAATAGGAAATTATGTGTTTAATTAAAGGCCTTATATTAAATGCATGTACATATGCTAATGTCTAAACAAATTCTATCTTATATCTAGGTTGAATATGATCACTAACAAAAATACTCGCATTGACATTGGCCCTCTTAATGACATCAAATATGATGTTTATAACTTCAATGAGTGGTTTGAGACTGTTAGAGGAGTTCTTTAGAACTACTACCTGGATTAGTCCCAAACACCCCGATAAAAATGCTTTTGCATGTGAGATGAATGATTACGAGGAGCACAAGGGAAATTGTGAATTTGTGACAAAACTCATGTTAGACAATATGCTTCCAAGGTATGCGCAAGTGTGCAAAGGGTTGGATCTCACAACCATGATTCATCATCTCAAGTTAGTGGAAAGTTTAGAGAATGAACTATTCTACATCAGATTGCGGGGAGACACCTCAGTAGTAGAGTTGGTTATAAACATTTATGACAACTTTGAGAAACTAAGAGAGTTAGGAGTTGAGTATAGTGAGCAGTCTTTAAAAGAGATGTTATTAAGGGTATTACCCAATAAATATGACTCCTTCAAAAAGACGCTCAAGGAGTGTTCTCCTAACTGTACCTTGACCCAACTCATGGATTTGCTCAAGATTTATGAAATTGAGTTAGAAACAAACTCAAAGAGCAAGTAAATGTTGAGGACCTTAAATTGAAGAAACTAAAAGGTTTAAAAGTCAAGAGAAAGCTCACAAGGAAGTTAGAATTGAAGAAAGAAAATGTTTCTCATGAAACAAGCTCATCGGATGATGATAACTATGGCTCTAACATTTGGAGGTATGTTCATACTAGAGAGTTTCTCTACAGTTCGCTATGAGTCTACTTGGGTATTAGATATTGGTTGTGGTATTCATATCAATACTTTTGTACAGGGATTGCGGAATAGTAGGAGGCTAGCAAAGAGGGATATGGATCTAAAGTTGGAAATGGTGCACAGGTTGCTGCAACAACTGTAGGGACATATAGCCTTTGTTTGCCTAGTGGCCTAGTTTTGGTTTTGATATTCCAACTGTCACTAAGAATATTATTTCTGTTGCACTTCTAGCAACGGAAGGATTTGAAATTTTATTTTCTTATAATATATGTCAAATTCAATGTGACAATATTCTTTATGCTTATGGAATATCTTTGAATGGCATATATGTTCTAGATACTAAAATTGAAATTGTAAATATGAACATTGTTAAGAAATCGAAATTAGATAATGAGAAATCCTTATACTTATGGCATTGTCATCTAGGCTACATAAATGAGACTCGCTTAACTAAGTTACACAAATGTGGAGACTTAGGCTCAATGGAATGGGCTTCCTATGGTGTGTCTGAACCTTCTTTAAATGGGAAGATGACTAAGAAACCTTTCAAATGAATGGGTCAGCATGCTATTAGTACCTTGGAAATAATACATTTTGATGTATCTGGTCCAATCAGTGTTAGATACACGAGGGTTTTGTCTACTTCATAACCTTTATTGATGATTATTCGTTATATGGTTATTTGTACGTTATGAGGTACAAGTTTGAAAGTTTTGATGCTTTTAAAGAATTCAAAACTGAAGTAGAGAAACAACTTGGGAAAAGTATCAAGACCCTTCAATTTGATCAAGGCAGTGTATACTTAAGCTAGGAGTTTTAGGATTATCTAAGGAATAATGGAATTTTATCCCAATGGACACGTCCTTATACACCCCAACACAATGGAGTGTCAAAAAGGAGAAATCGAACCCTACTCGATATGGTTTGGTCCATGATGAGCCAAGCAGAACTCAGCGAATCCTTTTGAGGTTATGCACTTGAGAGAGCAATTTATATACTAAATAGAGGTCCCTCTAAATCAGTTGATCACACTCCATACGAATTATGGTATGGTAAGAAACCCGCTCTTTCTCACCTGAGAGTATGGGGATGTCCTACATATGTTGAAAGGACAAGTTCAGATAAGCTGGGTGCTAAGTCTGATAGATGTCTATTTGTAGGTTACCCTAAGGAGACTATAGGGTATACCTTTTATGATCCCAAGGAAGAGAAAGTCCTTGTTTAAAAAAATGCTCAATTCCTCGAGAACGAGCATATACTTGCGAAAGTTAGTGGCTACATTCTTGAGTTAGGTACTCAAGTAGATCAAACAGATAGTCAACTAATTATACCTACACTTGTTACACAAGATAGTGTAAGCATGGAACAACCTATTATAACACCAACATTATGTAGGTCAGGTCAGGCTCTATCGGTCCCAAGAGATATGGATTTGTCATCACTGATGATAAACATCTCTTCCTCATGAAAGATGATGAGCCCAAGACTTACAAGGAGGCAATGGAAGGCTCGGAATCTGATAAATGGTTTTCAACCATGAGATCAGAGATGGACTCCATGTACGAATATTAAGTTTGGAACTTGGTTGATGCTCCAAGTGGGATTAAGCCCGGAGGATGCAAGTGGGTTTTCAAGAAGAAAAATGACATGGACGGTAACATAGTTACCTATAAAGCAAGGCTGGTTGCAAAAGGGTACAGTAAAAAAGAAGGCATTGACTATGATGAAACCTTTTCACCGGTAGCCATGCTGAAGTCTATCAGGATACTCCATGCCATAGCTGCTCATTATGATTATGAGATTTGGCAGATGGATGTGAAGACAGCATTCCTTAACGGGAATCTGGATAAAGGTTAACATCTAAGAATGGCTCTAAGGTATGCAAGTTAAAGAAGTCCATTTATGGACTTAAGCAAGCATCGAGGAGTTGGAATATTAGGTTCGATGAGACAATCCGAGAAATTGGTTTATATTGAATGCTAATAAACCCTGTGTATATAAAAAGGCTAGTAGGAGTGCGATCATTTTCCTTGAATTATATGTCGATGGCATATTATTAATAGGAAATGACATTTCTTTTCTTCAGAAAGTTAAGATGTGGTTGTCAAAGAAGTTCTCCATGAAAGACCTTGGAAAATTATATACTTGGAACTAAAATTTACCGAGATAGATCCAAAAGGCTGCTAGCTCTTTCACAAAGTACATACATAGATAAGGTTTTGGCTAGATTTAACCTTGAGCAGTCAAGAAAGGGTTATCTCCTTATGTGTCATGGGATTAAACTTTCTAAATCTGAGTGTCCGAGAAAAGAAGAGAGATTGTGCATGAATAGAATACCCTATGCCTCAGTGGTAGGGTCCATCATGTATGCTATGGTATGCACTCGGCCTGACATCTCAAATGCATTGAGCTTCACAACCAGATTTCAATCTGATCCAGGTGAGAAGCACTAGACGACCGTTAAAACTATCCTCAAGTACTTACGTAGGATTAAGGATATGTTTTTAGTATATGGAGAAGGTGATCTCACTTTAAAGGGATACACCGATGCAAGTTTTTCAATCTGACAGGGATGATTATAAATCCTAGTCAGGTTATGTGTTTACGTTTAATGAAGGAGCAGTTGTTTGGAAGAGTTTCAAATAGGATATGACTGCTGTTTCAACCATAGAATCTAAGTATTTAGCTACATTAGAAGTAACTAAGCAAGCCGTATGGCTTAAGAGATTTATTGGTGATCTCAACATTGATAAGTGTATAATTAAACTTAATATCATATTAATATTACACATTAAACACTATGAATTAAGTCATTTTTATACTTCATATAAAAGATTTCACGTGGTATGTAGTTGTTTTTTTATGCAAATGCAGATACTAGGTAAATCTTGGGAGTAAAATGATCTAAAGTGGAATTCTATGAAAAAAGAGTGAAAAAGGTGC
>CATIWQ010202166.1:0-12820 GCA_949673415.1 Euphorbia schlechtendalii | reverse complement strand
ATGTATATATATACATATTGTTAACAAGGTAAAATATTGACACGCGCGTACAAGCCACGCAAGACCCCAGGCGGATCACATCTTCCTCGAGTTGAGAGAATTAATGACGAGATTAGGAATGTTCCTACTAATCCAGGCGGTTTTCAGCCGCCCTAAGGGTGAAAACCCGTTCTTCATCCAGGCGGTTTTGTCCGCCCCAATGTAGGGAAAAACCAAGTCTTTCCCAAATATCAGAGGAAAGTTCAGGCGGTCACCAAGCTGAGTCGGCTTGTCCGCTTGGGATGACCTCGGCTTCTCAAGAGCACAGAGTTCGATTAAGAGTCTAAGTCCTCAAAAGAGACATCAATAATGTGAACTCTCAATTCAGATAAGCTTTATCTTATCAACAAGATAAAGATTCACTCAAGCTAGGACTCTGATAGATTCACATCCTTGGATCAGACCAGAAGACGTTCATGGAGTATAAAAGAGCCTTTGGGTCATCACGTAAAGGTACGTATTCTGAATTCACAAGAAATTACTTCTTGCCTCCTCACTTAAATCCGATCTAACTTAACCATCGGAGAGGCTACGCCGGTCACACGACTAGCCCCCATAGCGACGATTTTGTCTTACAGGTATCATCAAGTCACGAGAAAAAGGAGCATCAGGAGTAAAACGTC
This sequence comes from Euphorbia schlechtendalii, assembly GCA_949673415.1. Taxonomy (NCBI): domain Eukaryota; kingdom Viridiplantae; phylum Streptophyta; class Magnoliopsida; order Malpighiales; family Euphorbiaceae; genus Euphorbia; species Euphorbia schlechtendalii. The sequence continues at coordinate 12,158 of CATIWQ010202166.1, read as the reverse complement.
AATCGGAGAATTAGCGCGTGGAACCACGTTCCAGACCTAATTTAACATTTACTTATCCAGAATTTCATAAAAAAAACAGCACAAATAAATTAATATGAGATTCCGAAGTAAACGATTCACAGGAATCGTTATCGTTTAATGCATCAATATTTACCTGAATTTGTTATAAAAAAATTAATGTCTTCTTAATTTTCAAAGTGATTTTGTAACTACCTTAACTTTAAATAAATGTATCACTTTGCTCCCTCAATGTCACGTGTGAACTTCTAATTTAAAAGAGAAAATCCGAAAAACATCTTTGAAAAGTCAAACCAACCATAAACTGGCACGTGACGTTGAGGGAGAAAAGTGGTGCACTTTTAGAAAGTTGAAGGAGCTACAAGGTGGTCACTTTGTGTTAGTATATTTAGTGTAATTGGATTGATTGGTTTAACCAATGCGATCGTGACGTTTCATCGAACAAGTTAGGAGAGTGCGAAGTGCACATTTGTTCGAGTACGGTTACGATTTGGGGGGTTCGGGGGTAGCGCCCCCGGATGCGGGGTCCAAGGGGTGGCAGCCCCTGGCCGGGTCGAGGAAAATGAATTTTTTGGACCGAAACAGTGTGTCGATTGGACACAACTGAAACCCGAAAAACATGTTCTTTAGACATGGCAGCTACTCGAAACAACATGTCTATTGACATTTTGGTTATTTATATCACCAGAAACGAAATTGGTTAATAGACAGAAAAATTCGGTTGTATTTTTCACAACAAACATCGAATTCTAGTTCTTGACATAATTTCTGATTTTATCCGATTGAAAGTTTGGTGAACCGACCAAATAAATTTCAATCTGAAAGTGTTATTCGCGACTTCAGAATTATCCAAGAAATTGCCCAGATTCCAACACTTTGAAAGTTCAAGGGGAAGTAGATTTTTTGGAACATGTTTAAATCAGGAATATCTAACGCACAATGTAAGTAGTTAATCGTTGCTGAGTTTTCCTTTAACAGGTTAAGGTCAGCGTTGTTATAGTCCTCAAGTTACATTGGAACTCTTTGACCATTTCTAACTTCCTTTAAATTATGAGGGTCAGTCTAAATAGCTAACCATGCTAGCATGCTCTGTGATTGAATGAACTTTTTCATCCTATTTTTCCATAAATAATAATGTTAGCCATCAAATAATGGAGGTCTGGTAATAGATATTTCTTCTCTAAGGAGTTGTGTGTGTGAAGTACTAGGGACATAAGAGTTGTTAAAGACCATTGGAAAATTAGCTCAAGATTGTGAGATCTTAAATTGAGCAATTGCTCTAATACCACTTGTTGGTCCCGTTTAGCTTTAACAAACTCAGACAAAGGTAGGTGAATGTCTATAACTTGGTTTCTAATCAATTTTTTTTTGTTCAATAAAAATTTCTTTGCTAAGCATGATGAGTTAGTTTAGATGATGGAATGCTGATAGAGAAATAAGACTAAAGATCCACACAAACTGAGCTAGGTCTTTGTGTGATAAACTGTGCTGAGTAAGAATACTCAGCAGAACTGACTAACAAAATACTTAGAGAATAATCACAAATATAAGAAATGATGTGTGATGAGTAAATTCTTGTTGAGTAAATAAAGAGATAAAGTTTAGATATATCAAAAAATCATTTATTCTGGTTCAACCTTCCGCCTACGTCTAGTCCCCGGATACCCTCTCTGAGCTTTAATCCAGTATTTGATATTCCCTTAACTAAGCAAAGAAGCCTTCATAGCGGGTAGCTTACAAGAGATTACCTTCCAAGCTATTATACTTGCAAAATGAAGAAAAGAACTTTTGAGATTGTTGTTTATCCATAGAGATCTGATTTATTATAATTTGAATGATCTAGCTATATTTCCCAATAATAGAGTTAGGATTTGAAGTTGTTTTTCTAACTTGAGATTTCTTGATTGCCAAGTAATTCTCTTTTGATCTTCAAGATTCTTCCCATTTGAGATAGATTTTTAACAGTTGATGCATGAGATTAATCCGTTAATCTACAAGATTAAAACATTGAATGAAAAACTCGCAAAATCTTGATCTTGAAGTTGATATTGTCTAATGAGATTGGAAATGCAATGCTACTTGTCAATCTTTGATACGTTTGAAGCACTGGTAGCTGCATGGCGCGGTTTATATTAAAATGCGACGAGACAGTTTGGTGTCCTTGGATTTTAGTGTTGACATGCCGACATTCCATAATGATAGCTTTTTCTTTGGATTACATAATTATTCTTTTATGATTTCAATGCCTGAAACACATCGATTAGGAATATTCCGTTTTAGAAATAAATGGTTAAAAGCATATAGTGTTATAACATAATAACTCAGATGCTCAACATACAAGTACAAAAAGTAAGAGATGAGTTTAACTTTTATTTTACTATGCTGAGTATCTTTACTCAGCATCCTGTGTTGGCAAACTAAGCTAAGTTTCTTAGCTCATCAAGACTAGATAAATATATTCTTAGCTAAGCCTAATTAGCTCTGATTAAAAGCTAAATACACTTGTTAGCCTGTGATCTTTTAGAAGTTGGGGTCACAATGTGCGGGCCAAGAAAACACCCATTTTAGTGATTGTGAAAACATTTACATTATATAATTTTCCATAAAGAATTTATATCTCTTTTTAAACCAAAAATGTGATTATCAAGAAATATTCACATAATATATATAAGAAAAGTCTTTTTCAACTTGACTTTCTTATTAATTCATAATGAAATAAAACAAAGTTAATATCTCATTATATTTGAAAAGAGTTACCACCCAGTTCAGCTCCGCCAGGAATTGTGGTATAATGATCCAAAATGGGATTTTTATATTGAAAAGATTGAGATTTTAAGTTCAGACATAATAGTTACTATTTATTCAAAACTTTGATAATTATGTTATATGCGATAATTTTGGCATTACGACAACATAATATATTGATATTTGCAATTGAAAATTTGGCAGAGTAACGACGTTACTTGTGATTTTCTAATAAAATTCCAGGTAGAGTTTCCCTTTATTTTGGGAAACCGGAATTAACATGCAAACTCATTAATACATATCAACACAATTTATATCAAAAGTGGCCCCAAAGGCACTCTATCTACGAAAATGAAAAATGCAATATGAAAAGAATGAATTTGGAAGTGAGCTTAGAACTCATTACCCTTCGTTTTACCTCGTCGGGTGTCTGAGGGTTGATTTGGAATGAATTTGTCAAGAATGGAAGTAAAGAAGAAGCCTAGCATAAGTTTAAGACTATAAAATTAGTAGATTTAGTGATCTATGGGTAGTTCGGGTTTGTATTTGTGAGATTTATCAAATTCGAACCAAAGTTTATAACTAAAACTTGATCTGAATCGATATGAAAACGTAAAGAAATGAGTTTGAGATGAGTTTATACCTCGAATGGAGGGTTTCGAGATGTGAATATTGCTTGAACTTGAGAGCTTGAGAGTGATTTTTGGTGAAATTTTTTGTCCTTCCCAAATGAAGAGCAACGTATCCTTTATATAACATATATATAAATAAATAGTTGGCGAGCTATTTACCTATGTAACGAGCTATTTATCTGGTCAGAGAAAATCTTTAGAATTCTAGGAAAGCTATTTAAGGCCTAGATAGGTAATTACCCCGCCGGTTAACCGATCATCATAATTTCTCGGGTTTCTGGGTCTGACTTAAGAATACTATTCATATAGGTAATTAGTCAGCGGGTTGATTAACTATTTGACAATATTTTGACTGAAACGACCTAACGATCAAAACAAAGGTCCTCTGGCTCCATCCCCACCATATTTTGGCTAAATTCGATCGTTTAAGTCCTCAATATGACAATTTATGTTTTTTCGGGACTTTAGACTACTATATTGTCTTGGCTATATTGAATGTTTTGACTTTACAAACATAGAATTTGACCATCTTTAAATTTTGGACATGGAATTTGAAGTATTAGGGGGAAATGAATTTTGGAGTTAGAGGCTATGAATGTGTCGAGAGATAATTTGGTTCCATTTCGACCTCTATATGAACACTTGTGCGAAAAGGCAATAATCTCTTCATCGGGTCTGGCGAACATTGCTAATGATTTTCCCCTCGCGTACAAAAATTTTGATTGTAAGAGAAATTTATGCATACGCGACATGAGTACTGCTAACATGTAAAATAAGAGCATTCGTGTGTGATCGGTCATAGGGACATCTATTTAAAGAGTTATCATTCCTTAGTCGATAATTTTGAAAAAAAAAATTCTTCGATAGAGAATGTTAATGAAACCTATTTACCTAAACTCCTTGCTGGGGATAAAAGATAACATAAATCCATTGGGGAAAAAGTTTATAATTAAATAAAAAAAGAAAATTCCACTGGGAAAAAAAAGAAATGAAAATTTTTCTGAAAAGGGTTTTGTATCCCGACCGATGTGTGGTGTTTCACAAAATTTTATCCGCCCATTTCAAAACAAGGTTTTGTATATGCAAAGGATAAGTCAAGAGTCATACATGTATTTTATTGTTGGTCCTCTTAGATTCTCCCTTTAGAGATTAAAAGTAGCATCTATCGAAGGCATTGTTGATGGTGTTGATTAGCTTTCCCGTCTTGGAGAGGGATATTGTCAACTACATTGATCAGTTTTCTCGTTTGGGATTTTGGCACTATCTGCCACATTTATCAGTTTTCTCATCTTGAAGGAAGATTGTTGAAGATGGTGATCAATTCTTCATATATTAGAAGAAGATCTTCAAAGATGTGTTGAACAGGTGTTCTCATCTATGAGGAAGACTGTCAGATGTGATTAATTCTTCTTATCATAGAGGAAGATCACCAAATGGGATTATCAGTTCTCTCTTTTAGAAGGAGTAACTGTCGGATGTGGTGATTAGTTTTCTCTTCTAGAAGGAGGAATTATCGGATGAGTTGATCAATTCTTCTCAACTTGAAGGAATATTATCATATTTGGTGATCATTTATTCTTTATGGGATGAGGAATTGTTAGAAATGGTGATCAGTCTTCTCACTTTGGAGGAAGGATTGTCAAATTCATCTTGCATCATTCGGCTGTTGTTTGAATCTTCGGTTAGGAATTATTCAACAAGCCAAGAATTAGTTGATTTATTTTAGAGGTCGTGTTTTACCCCATGATGTATGTGATATTGGAGAATCGTGATGGATGACCCTTGTATTGGATTGATCTTGGATAACTTCAAAGCTAACTTTTCACCATGTTTTTGCTTTTGACTGTAGGCTATTGTGGTTGACTCTGAAGTAGGTGTTTAGCTTCTTTATTTTTATTTGTCGGTGGATGAGGACTTTCGTATGGCAGTGAGTCGCTTGTACTTGTGAACATACGAAATGCATGTAATGTATAATGCATGATGTATACCATTCAGCTTTTGTCATTCTCGTCATTGTGAGGACGAAGATTATGTCTTTATGTGAGATTTCTTGCGTTAGGCTCCATAGCTTTGACTTTTCGCTATATTTGTACGCAGCTTTGCATATTCTGATTTTTGGGTTGGTCGTGTATTTTACTCTTTTTGTTGAACAATATAGGCTATTATTTCTCAGTTCAAATGAAATCTAAAGTTGCAAAACTTCTGGTTGTAGAATATTACTAAGATTTGAGTATGGTGGATCTTCCCTACTGACACTTGAACAATTTTTATTGAATTGACGAAGATCGGCACTTATTCCCTTGATTGATTGTGTAGACAGCATGGCATGCATCAACAATTCCCTGAATTTCAGTAAGCTACGTGTGATGAATTGATAGAATAATGCTTTTTATCAGTCTGATGTGAGGTTTGAACACCGCTATTAAAAAAACAGGATAGCTCCTTTGCAAAGGCTTTAACTGATTTTTTGATGAGTTGCTTCTTGCGGGGTTGTCCTATCTTGAGATGAAAGATTTTTACGGACTGCTTGTCGTTGTCATCTAGTTGGTCATTATGATAAGTAACCGATGAATGTAAAGATTATGCGACAACTTTTACTTGAACAGAAGCCCAATGGGCTATTTATTTGATATTTTTCTTTTGGTTTTTCTTTTCTTTTTTTGTTTGTTTTATTACGCATGAACTATCATGAACAAAAATTCTTAGATGAGTCTTTTTTATAACATTTACATGTATTCATTAAGCGCACGCATTTAACAATTGAACAAAATGACACGTCAGACAAATGAAGAGATATTTTTAGGCTCAAAAGTTTGGTATTCATTTCCAAGAACTTTTTCTAGTTATCAATGGTCATTTTCAGGTTTTACCAATTGACTTCTCTCTTTCTTCTTTGTCTTTATTTTTTCCTAAAATCTCTAACTAGCTTTTAGCAACACATTTTTTGTGTTCTTTTTTCTTTTTTTGTGGTATTGCCTGAGCCTGTTCTAGGATGAGTGGTCCATGAACTTGTTTCTTTGGTAATTTGCATAATTCCTTCACTGAGAGTCACATTTACCATGTAAGGTCATTCTTGATTCAGATGGTTTTGCCCCTAGCTTCACTATGCATTGCTTTCTTGATTTTGACTTTGTCGTTTCACTTTTCAGTTGTATGTTCAAGTCATTCTTGTTGCATCCACAAATGGTCAAGGATTTTTTTATCTGGTTCAACTTTTTGTATTTGGCTATGATCTACCTATCTTTTGGTATCTTAACTTCCATTGTTATTCTTGATGATCTGGCTTCAATCTCAGTTGGCTAGACGATTTTTGTTCTGTAAACCAACGAGAGTGGTGTATATCATGTCGGAGTTTTTATATTGACTTCATAATCATATAAAGCATGAGGTAAATTATATGCTCAATCTCCATGTATGACTACCATTTTGGATTTATCTTCTTTGACATTTTCAATGCCCCATTTGATTATGATTTGGCAGGTAAAGAGGAATGGTGCCCTTTATCATACTTTCCATTAGATTCATTGTCTCTCCTTTTGATTGTATTCCATTGTTGGAAATGTGATGTCATATGTTGAATTTTGAAACACATGTGCTCCTTTATGAACCATGAAGTCTTTTTGAATTTGGCCAAATTTGATCGTTTAAGCCCTTAAAATGACATTTTATGGTTTTTCAGGACTTTAGACTACTTTACTGTTTTGGTTATTTTGATTGTTTTGACTACACATATATAGATATTGGTCATCTTTAACTATTTGGACATAGAATTTGAAGTATTGAGAGGAAATGAATTTCTATGAATGTGTCGAGAGACAACTTGGTTCCATTCCAACCTGTATATGAACACTGTTTGTTCAAAGGCAATAATTTTTTCATTGGATCGGGCATACCGTGCTAATAACAATATTGACTTATAGGCTGATGTCATTAATGTTTTACATCGTCAAAAATTTTAACTCAAGATTGTTGAGCAATTTTTAAATTGGGTTTAACATGTGTCTGTGGCTAGTAGGTTTATGAGTAAACCTAACAAGTCTCACTGACAAGCTGTTAAATGGCTTGCCAGATACTTGAAGGGTTCCGTCTCATCTTGTTTGTCGTTTAAAAGAGTTTCTAAAATGCTTGTGATGAAGGGTTTTGTGATTCACACTTTGCTGTTGATCTTAATAAAAGAAGATTAGTAATTGGTATTGTTTTACCCTTAGTGGAAATTTATTTCATTGGAACTCTATACTCCAGCATATAGTTGCTTTATCCACCACGGAAGCTGAATATATAGCTCTAACTGAAGCTATAAGAGAAACTATGTGGTTAAAGGGAATTGCATCTAAGTTAGGCAATGATAATATTAAAGTACATTGTGATTCACAATCTGCAATACACTTATATAAAAATGCTGCTTTTCATGAACGGAAAAGGCATATTAATATAAAACTGCAATTTTTAAAGTATTGTGAACACTTCTTTTTTTTTGTTGAAAATATACACATTGATATAATCATGTTGATATGCTAACTAAGTTTATTCTTGTTTTGAAATTTCAAGCTTGAAGTCGTGCAATCCTTAGCTTGAAAAAGTTATGGTCTTGTGCCTCTTTAAGTTATTCTTGTAATCTAATTATACCTGTACAGGGGAAGTGGTTGGAGATCTTTATGCAAGTTGCCAGAAAAGTTTTTACCAAAAGTCAAGGTGGAGATTTGTTGGCCTATTAATGTGGCTATTTAGAAGCCCATTTTTCTCAAGTCCATTTTTTACCCAGACCCAAACTCTAACCTTAATAACACTAATATAACCCTCTCTTTCTCCTAATCGTTGCTTTCACAGACCCTAAAAAGCTATTTCTTCATCTTTTACTCTCTTTTAATACTAGTTTCTTAACAATCAATTAACTCTTATATCGATTCTTATTTTTTCCACATTTTGTTGTGTTTGTGTTTGAGTTTCTTCTTCTTGACTTGTTTGCAACTATTAATCTGCTTTTTGCACTTTTCCTTTCTTCCTTTTACAACAATGGTCATCTTATTAACTCCTTTCTCTGGTGTCATTTTTTCTGCATTTGGCAAGAAAATCAACTGCAACAGATCTATAATCGATTATTGAAGTAAATCTAGGTTTTGAAAAATTGAAAATTATTACCTTAATCACTGAGAGAGAAAGTAATGAATGAGTTATAGTATCTGATTCGCTTTTGTAACACTTGAATCTCATTAGAAAATCGCTTGAAGTTCGATTACTTGAATCGTTGTAGAAAACCGCTTGAAATAGCTGGATTTTAAATGGGCAAGGTTGCAAATTTGAAGGAAATTGTGAGTTGATTGTGAGTTTTGAAACCATTAGAATCAGAGTGGGAGCATGTCGCAAGTGGAAGGTTTTAGAGGAACCTATCAGTTATCAAGAGATTTCTTAGTTTGGTCAACATGGTTAGGTCTCGAAGCTTCCTGACTTTCGATCCAATATTATAACTTCCCAATTATAAAATGTAGGCTAAACAAGTTGAGCGGATTTACGCTCTGTTCTTTTTAACTTATTCAACAGCCTATTCAGTTCAGTATAATTCAGTTTCAGTTCAGTTTTGTATATATTATTAAAGTAATTATATATATATATATATATATATATATATATATATATATATATATATTATTAGAATGAGAAAAGAAAACAAAAATATTAAACATAAATAAAATAAATAGTAAGTAATAAAAATTATTTAAGAATATTATTAATAATATGTTAAAATTTGGTTATTTATCATCTTTACTAATAACTTTGTTTGATAACAAATAAATACACAAAATAAATAATTTATAAAGTTTAAAAAAATATACTCATTCCAATTTAATTGAGAAATATAACAATATTATAATTAATAGTTAGGTTAATTTTTATAATTCAATCTTTGTCATCGACATGTTGGATATTTCTTTGGTTCATCTCCCAAATTTGTTGTACAATAGAATTCCGCACTACTAACTTAATTATTTTTTTCATTTTGTAATCTTTTTAATCAAACTACATTTGTCCCAAAATAATATTACAAAATGTGATTTTTGATCATACTAAAAAGTTAAGAATCCAACAAAATATTATAATAAAATTAAATGAAACAAAAATGTAATATTATAAGGTTACAAGTAATGTTTTATTATTGATATAAATAATTATTATTCAATTAAATTTCAGCATTATCAATTTCAAAATAATTAATTTCAGTTCAATCAATTTTAGTATGTTCAGTTTCAATTGAAAAGTTAAAAGCTACTTGAATGATATCAACAAACGTACAACTTGACTTTAGCTTTAGAAAATAGAAAGCTCTCTGTAAAGAAAGTCCGAAACTGAAATAAGATGTCGAATATGGGTATTGTTTGTTATTATGAGGCGCGATTTTAATAAAAAGAGCAATAAATAACAATTCAGATTAATATTTGTACTACTACAAGCATTTAGGGCGAGTTTACATTGTTCCTTGCTATTTAGAAAGAAGCAAAATCATGTTTCTTGGAAGAACAGACTGGAGCAGCGTAAACCAATGTTAAACAAATCGTTAACAGTGACCATGATAACAATATTTTGCATTATCAAGAAGAAATGCCAAATGTGCATAAAAAATTGACCCAAAATCTGAACCCAGTTATATTCTAATCAAACTCTCATAATGAAGTGGGAGATTAATGCAAAAACAATTACTATTAAAATACTTTGGGCACAAAAAAAAACTAAAACTATTCCATATGCCAAATTATGAGTGATGACATTAAAAAGATGAAAATTCCTGAAATCAGACCTATGAATTCAAGTTTCATCTTCGGAGTCGGAAAGAAGGCAATCCTGAATTTGATCCCTACAATATCAGAATTACGAAAATATCATGTCCGGTCATGAAACCTGAAAAACAGAACATTAAAGTGCCATTTGGTTCGGAAATTTCTACTCCATTCTATCCTATTCCGTTCTATCCCCAAACAAAACTGCACATAAATGTTTCGCAATCGCTGCCCAAATGTAGACATGAACTCAGAAATTGAAAAATTAATGCAAGGGTATATAAGGAATTCTCACCGGAGCGAACTCAAATAGCGGGGCCTGCCATTTTCTGCCCGACTGACCAATTGTTGGGGCAAATGTGTATAAAAGTGCTCCAATAAAGAAGGATCCTTTGGGAGTATCTGAAACCGACAACTTGAACAACAGGCAGTAGGAAAACTCGAACTTTGGTAACTCGTCACACTTCTCGAGCTTCTTAATAAATCAGAATTGTGAAGAGGGCTATTACAGATTGGACAGAAAGACTCCGAGGAAATGGCTTCGGTAGGCTTGATGTTGAATCTCTTCTGGCGCCTTCGAGTAGCTAAAGGAACGTTACAGTCGTTGATTTCAGGGATCCTATTGAAATGAAATGGAGTGAGCTTTGCAGCTGTCCTTACGATCGTGCACTCTCGAGAAGGATTTTCTTCCTGCAATCCCAAAGCTTTAACGGTAAATTGCAGATTAAAGTTTTTTTCCTGGAAATGGTAAAATGTTTCGAGCAAGGCAATACAATCCTGAGACCATAAACCTATTTCCGAAATCGGAAAATCTTGAGAACAAAAGTTCTCTTTTTTGTTCAGAGCTTGTCTGAGAAAGCAGGCATAGTTTAACAAGATGTAGTGTTAAAAGTGGAGCTTATTGGGGCAGGAAATGCATTCCACATCATTATACCCATTTAGTATTCGGGGAAAATTTTTCCCCAGTTCCCATCAGGGATTCCCCAGTTCTCCATTAAATAAAAAAATATGCAATTTTTTTGTCAAAGACACATATAACTAATATTTTTCATATCAAATTCATACAATATATGAGGCATTCTATGGTCTTTGTTGTGGAAAAAGTCATCTTTACTTTACTCTTTCCAACCATTAGATTAATTTTCACACTAGTTACTTTGTCAAAATCAAAGTCGCCATTGAATCTCCCACAACATACATAGTTGGTGAAAAAAATTAAATAAACTAAAAAACTACTATATAATTAATATCAAAACCAATTTGACCATTAACAAATAATTAATGAATATCAGTTTTAAGGCAGATTGTCACTTTTTAATACTAATAAAAAAAATTAACAATTATAGGTATAATATTATTACATTTTACAGTAAATTACGTATCCTTACAAATTTTAAAAAAATTTCTCATCGGGTTGGGGAATGACGTCCCCATCCCCATTAAGGATTCAAGAATTAAAAAATCTCCGTACCCACCCCGTGGGGAATCTAATCAGGGATTCCCTGTCGCAATAGAGGCGAATCGGCTTCGGGAAATCCCCGCCCCACTTTCAATGCTAACATTTTATCAGTGTCCATACCTGCAATACAGTCACAAATGAGGACACTAAACCATTGATGCTGGAGGGAGGTTTATCAAATAACTCCACAGTCTTTAGACTGCCCTGCCAATATGAGATCAACACTATCAATCAGCAATAAACATTAAAATATATGTACGCATGCCTTATTCACGATACAATATATGGACACACGCTAACTACGCAGATAACTCCATATGAAAGTGACTCAAAGAGCAAATGCTAACCCATTGAGACGGCAAAGCAAATTCAGCTCTTGTGCAGTGCAGTCACGAAGTGGAAGCACTACTGGGATCTCCCACCTACCATCAACATACTGTATATCTGCTGACAAAGAGTATCCTTGACCCTGTTAAAGGATAAAAAAACAGTTAGAATGAACCATATATTTCTTTCTTGGTATCTGGTAATGAA
>CATIWQ010202151.1:0-18543 GCA_949673415.1 Euphorbia schlechtendalii | reverse complement strand
GTCGCTAGGGACCCTAATAGGAATCCCCACGAGGGTCCCTTAGGACCCTCGCGGGGAGTGCAGGTTGCCTCGCGCAGCTTTGCGCGAGGCTGCCATTCGCGAGGCTGTCTCGCGCAGCCTCGCGCATCCTCGCACGAGGCTGCCTCCGCGCGGGATTTTTTTTTTATTTTATTTTTTTTGTATTTTTTTATTTAGTTAAATAATTTAAAACGTTTGAGGAGGATTCCCATATGAAGATCGTCGGATGATCGAAAATCGTGTGATTCGAGGATAAATTTCCCGAAAAGCCGTCATCATTGAACGCGCGAGCTGGTACAAAATCCCGTGCCCACAGTTAGCTTGTCTATGTCTAGTCCATTCCACCGAACATGCACAGACCCTTGAGTGCAGTTCATTGCAAGAAATCAAAGTTAGATAAGGTTAATCATTCTGCAGTAGTTGCAGTGGATGCATGGACACATTTTCCCGATGCATATGTCTTGCTTGTAAGTCATTACTACTCGAATTGTGAAGATCATTCACATGTGATGACAAGTATCTCGAACGGTAATTAACACATTCGAGTCCTTTTATTTTAGATGATGATGTAGATGAATCAACAATGCAACCACGATCAAACATTGAATATGTAAGTTCATTGACAATGACTGCAAACATGATCTCCACATGTCATGCGGATTATCTCAATACAAAGTAAACGTTTAACTATGTGCACATGTTTTCCTTTTAGTGGGTTAGTTGGCTGGGGAATATATGCCACAACATGCTTGTGGAAATAAGTGTGGAAATAGGTGCAGAAAAGGTGTAGAGCATGCAACATTGATGGTAGAGTTCATGAAGGATTGGCGTACGGCCAACTGAAGTATTTCGTTGTTATGTAATATCCTTTCTAATGGGTGTTTTTTTTTGTTTCTTTTCACATTACGTGATAATAAGACCATTCTTTCATTTACAATTACGTATTAATTTTTAAATTCATTTATTGCTAAATGTTGTATCATGACAATCATGTATATATATATATATTATTTTTTGTTAGCGTAGGTGTTGTAAATATAATCGGCTTGGATGAGTGCAATACTTATTGACAATATAGTAATATTGAAACAAACAAAAATCATACAAACAATAAATCCTATTTTACAGTTCTAGTTTGTCAAAATATTATTGATGAAATATTTCTGCAGCTATAGTTTGTCGAAACCACCCAGTGCCAAGATGTGAAAATAGAAACTTTTGGGGAACCTGATGGTCAATGTCTTTTTTCATTGCAAAATGGTTGGCAAATAAGAAAGTCCATGCACCATGATCATTCAAACCCTTATCTTGCTAGGGAACATCAATAGTCTCGGACCAAGTGATTGTCTTACTCGCACCAGACACATGGTTGTAATATCCTGCAATCTCCATTGCCCTGGTAATTATCAATAGATGTATTTTTAGCCACCTGCCTAGACTTTCGTCTGTAATGTGTACAATTTAGCTATCGTACAATTACATATGCATTTCTTCAAGCTCTAGAACTCTAAGTAGTAGTGGTCATTTTGGTAGTTTATGGGTATGAATACTCTCTTAACTTCCCACCATGGACATATGTGAAATAATTAGCCATCAATTCTATGTATATAAATGTGGTTATCCGCAAAATCCTGCAATAGAGGATCAGTCAACTTGTCTAGGATTTCCTCACAAATGTAAGAAATTTTGCATCTTTCATTGTCTAATCGGGGATAAGTTTCAACTTGGGAGTAATACTATCTCAAAAGAGCGAACCAAGCCAAAATATGCTACCGACAAATGTTAAGCAATATTAATAAGCATTCAAGGAACATTGGTTGAAAATAGATAAGTAATATACATTGGCTTACATTATTTTCCCCTAATTTCCTAGTAGTCTCAACCAATTCGAACAATTCCACAGATACAAATTCTATTAAAGCATACAGATCCCTCGAGTTATCAGGCTTGGAAATTCTCTTCCATCCATAGTACTCACTGAACAAATCATTAAACTTGGTCTTGGTCACTTCCTATACAGGAGGCATCTTGGCTTTGGCAAGTTTTAATGGACATCTCGTACTTGCTTTTCCATAATGGACTTTTAGACCTTGTTATCTTTGTTCCAAATGTTTTTCTCCATATGCACGATCCTACGCTACCTCATCTCCAATTTGAGTTTGTGAGAAAACAATGTAGTTAAGATAAATAGTGTTGCCTTAATGAATATAAAATTACATGTTGTTTGTGGAGAAAAATAGAAGCAAAAAATAAAATGAAATATTATTACCTTGATAATTGTATCATCATCAACATCTTCCCCAGATACATCACTTTCCTCATCATGCTCTTCAATTTCACTCTATCACAACATAACGGGAATTAAATGAGTAAAGTCTAGGTGAAACATATTGCAAAAAAAAGATGCTGTCCGAAATGTCTAATCGACAAGGTGCCATAACAAAAGTAAAAGGATGGTTAAAACATTTGGAACAAAAATAGGTTGTGACATGACAAAATCTACCAGTGCACATAACAAAAATTAAAGGTTCAATCACTTAGAACAGAAACAGGTTGTGATAGGACAAAATCGACAAGTTGACATTACATAAATTATAATGAATAATAGAAATAGGTAGTGATAGGATAGAATCGACAAGTTAACTAAACAACTAATAATAATAAGGAAGGTTAAAACACGTGGAACATAGACAAGTCATGATAGGAGAGAATGGACATATATGAAATGATATAAATTACTTTATTTAATTAAGTAGAAAATTATCTAACCTCATGATCAAGAACGCCTAATTCACCAACAACATCCATCCCAATTTGGACTATTTTCACTTCAGGTTCAGATTCATGAGGATAATATTATCCTATCCATTTCACAACATCCAGAATTCATAATATTACTAAAAATAATGTACATATAAAAGGTAGATCATTAACCTCATTATAAATAGTGTTGCGAAGATCAAAGATAGTTGTTTCATGGTTATCTCTGGTGTCAATGTTAAGTGGTTTTTTATTTAAATCTACGGCTCTACAGTTTAAGGTTCCTTCGCCTCTTACACCAAATTGTTCATCTTAATGAAGTTGAATTGGTAAACTCTTGAGCATATTAGAGTATGATTGCTTAATCTCACTCACTTCAAATTGAAAAGCTCCAAGTTTCTCTATAATTGGCAACAAATGCGTTGATATGACTTTATCAAATTCTGCACTAAACCAATTCCTTAAGATGTACAATAACATCACCCCCAAATCCTCCTTCCTCCTCAACAAAAAAACAAAACCATGATTAGTCTACATATTATCATCGGAGCTTTCAAATGAATGTGCACTATCATCTTCATGGCCTACCAGTTCTCCTTCACTATCATTTTTCTCTAATTCTTAAGTCTCTCTAATCTTGTAACTATGAAACAAATAGTCTGAGTCTTCTCCTTTTTCCTCATCATGGTTCACAAGATGCATATACCAACCACATTCCTTTTCCTTGTCATAAGCTTGGAGTGTTAAAGAAGAAGGCAAAGGACCATCCTGTGCAAGAACAAATGTTTGAACAATCACATTATATACCATTTAGTATTAATGAAATAAGTACTTAAGTTACTCAAACTTTCTAAGCATTTGATGGGAACTTTCTTTCCATTTCAAACCCATCTGAACAATTGTGGCAATACATGGTTTCCTTTATGCATGAAAAAAGTATGAGCTGAAGGAAAAATCTGATGGCTAGTTAAGGCATTAATTAAACATGCAAACTTGCATGGCGGAATATCAAAACTTAAAATTAATGCTAAAGAAACTCCTAAGCATGCCATGATTGATATAATCTAAGTTGAAACTTTCCATAGATATTAATAGGTTTATAAAACTTAATAAAAGAAACCCAGCATCTAAGTTAAGATTATTACTAGTTGATCTGTGCCTTTCCCTTTGGTGCGGCACTCCCTTAGAATAGTTGGAAAACACTTCGTTAGCATAAGCCTCCAAACTAGGACAACATCTATGATCGATTCACATGGATCCCAACCGACCGAAACCTCTCATAAAGGAAGAACTCGTTAGTTAACAAGCAGCTGCTAGACCACTCGTAGACCAGCCCGAAAATATAACTTAAAAGGCTTTTTTCAAAATATGAATAAGCCTTCAAAAAATAATTTTTGCGAAAGTGGAAAAATTCATGGAGGATCTCGCAAAAAATTCATGAAGAAAGATGTCAAAGCATAGAAGGAAAGGCTAGAAATAAGGAGGAGGAGGAACCCTATTTACAGGGATAAGGGGAGCTGAATGCTCCCCTTTTTAACAATGTGGGATGGGGAAATCCCCATCCCACACACGGATCATCCACGCGGAGCCCCAAGCTTTGCGGGTTGACCCGCGGGGATAAGGCAGACCCTAATGGGCTTACCTTGTCCAGCCCATAAGCTTAGCTTACAGCATTTACCAATGGGCCTGTGTTGTAGGCCCATTGCATTGCCAAGCACTTGCGGGCCTGCTAGCCTAGGTGGCACATGCCGGCGGCCCACGAGCACACCTCTAGTGCTCGTGAGGCTGCCACGTAGGCCCCCCACCTGTAAAAAACTTGTGTTCGCAGGGCTCACTTACAATGGGAAAAATTCCCTTTTGCTCCGCACAATTTTATTCCTCCTTTAAAAATTCCTTTAATTATTATTTGTTACAACCAATAAATAATTTATCAAACGAGTTTGACAATCCTACTTGGCATAGACCAAATCTATAAGTTCATTACTTAGTCCGGCAAAAACCCAAATTGTGTGAACTCATAGGATCCCAAAGTATAGGGCCGCTAGAGGTTAACCTACACTTGGCTTCCCATTTGGGAACCTTTGGGCTCAGTGTTCTTAAACGATACGGAACCCAATAACTCTAAGCAATTAAATGGGCTTTCTAGCAAAGGCTTATGATCCCCATATACTCAAAACATCTCATGCTTGTGATCTGGTCTTGCAATAGTAACTAATACAATACACTCCTTCCATCAAGTTAAGTACCATCTAGATTATTGAGCTCGGATTAAGTGTATCTCATGTAATAGCCATAGCTATCTTGGAAATAGACTTATGCACGAAGAGCACCACTTACCATAATGTATCAAGATTGACTAGATACCCGTTGTATCAATCTTATACTCTAATCATAGGTTTATGAATTGTCACTTCAACAAGAGGCCTTAAGGTACAACTCCCATTATATCACTATTTTAAGAGCGATGGATCCCATCTTGACTACTCGGCTTACTAACAAGTGATCATAACTAAATTCCACAATCACCCATATCGTCTTGATCACCAAGGTATGAATAAGTATGACCCAAAGTATAGTAACTCCCACACAAGGTAAATGGTAACTAGTAACTAGGTTTGAGGATACTTGTACTACTATTTCAATAAGACATGACACCAACACATGGATATAGCTATTTCTAAGTGTCTGTCTTATAACGATCTCTAATGTATTACCCGAATACATTCAAGTTTTAACTCAAGGTACCACCTTCAGCTCGTGAGATCAGATACTTGGATCTAATCTAAGGAGTAAGCCTACACATGTTAGTTTGTCCATTTCATTGATGTCTAGTCTCGATAATACTATTACTAGGGATATTTTGAACATTCATAGTAACATGTGTGTGCAGTTCTTGCACCACATAGCTCCCACTATATCCTCGCACTTTCACGCTATGAAGTAGTCATGGACTTTGTCTTTTCAATGAAAATAAACATAATAGCACACACACACACACACACACACACACACATATATATATGATATTAGCATGATACATAATTTAAATAGTCATCAATTAACAACAAAGATGCCTTTATTATTGATAACAATAATTTGAAACTTTTTGTACATTATAACTAATAAATGTATATCACCCTAATTGCTTATAGGGCATACATCATGTCTAACAATCTCCTACTTACACCAGAGCCAATTACCAATGTGCTTCATGCCATACCCGTTAACATGTTGGTCGTGCTTAAATTGTGTGAATGGCTTCTTTAGCCCATTCACTAGATTTTAATTCGTAGGGATGTATTCTAAGCTTATAATATTTCTATCTACTATCTCTTGAACAAGATGGAACTTTCTAAGTACGTATCCGTTTCTTTGTTGAGACCATGGTTCCTTTGCCTGAGCAATAGCCCCTTTGTTATCGCAATAGACCACTATTGGATTTACAATGTTGGGTATTACACCACAATCACTAATAAATCCCTAAGCCAGATAGCTTGCTTAACTTCTTCAAAGTACCTATATACTCAAATTTAGTGGTTGAATCAACAGTTGTATCCTATTTGAAACTTTTCCAAAAACTGGCCCTCCATTTAACATAAACACATAACCTAATTGGGATCATCCTTATCAGACTGAAACTCATGTTAGTGTATCCCTTCACAGAGTTATCAGTTTCTCCATAAACCAAAAACATATCCTCCATCCTTCTTAAGTACTTAAGGATATTTTTAACATCAATCCAGTACTTCTCACATGGATTAGATTGAAATCTACTCGTGTCATGCTCATCACATGTGACATGTCATGCCGAGTAGCATACATGATGGATCTTGTCGTCGAAGCATATGATATTCCATTAATACACAATCTCTCCTCTTATATTCTCGGATACTCAAATTTAGAAAGGTTAATCCTGAGAGACATTGGGAGATAACCCTTTCTTGAGTACTCAAGGTTAAATCTAGCCAAAACCTTGTATGTGTATATAGTTTAAGAAAGACCTAGCAACCTTCTAGATCTATCACGATAGATCTCTATACCTAATATAAAAGCTGCTTCCCCAAAATCTTTCATGGAGAACTTCTTTGA
This sequence comes from Euphorbia schlechtendalii, assembly GCA_949673415.1. NCBI lineage: Eukaryota > Viridiplantae > Streptophyta > Magnoliopsida > Malpighiales > Euphorbiaceae > Euphorbia > Euphorbia schlechtendalii. Next base: position 11,676 of record CATIWQ010202151.1, on the reverse strand, counting down.
TAACCATGACTTCACCATTTGAAGAAAAGGAAGATCATTTCTTATCAGCAATATATCATCGACATATAACACAAGGAAAACGATCACACTCTCACTCACCTTTTTATATACACAGGATTCATTAGCATTTGACATAAGACCAATTTATCAGATTGTCTCATCAAATAGAATATTCCAACTCCTTAATGCTTTCTTAAGTCCATAAATGAACCTTTGCAACTTGCATACAATCGAGCCATCATATGATGTAAAACCTTCAGGTTGTATCATATATACATCCTGATCAAGGTTCCCATTAAGGAATTCTATTTTCACATCCATTTGCCAGATCTCGTAATCATTACGAGCAGCGATGGCAAGGAGTATCCTGATAGACTTTAACATGGCTACTGGTGAGAAGGTTTCATCATAGTCAATGACTTCCTTTTGCTTGCAACCTTTTGCAACTAGCCTTTCTCTATAGGTAATCACATTACTGTCCATGTCTATTTTCTTCTTGAAAACCCACTTGCATCCAGTGGGCTTAATCCCACTTGGAGCATCAACCAAGTTCAAGACTTGATTTTCGTACATGGAGTCCATCTCTTACTTCATGGTTGTATACCATTTGCCAAACTCTGAGCCTTCCCTTACCTCCTTGTAAGTCTGGGGCTCATCATCTTCCAACATAAGATGTTCTTAACATCTATGATGAAAGAAACGTATAGCCTAGGAATGATTGGACCTCGACCTCACCTACACAATGTCGGTGTTATAATAGGTTGTTCCATGCTTACACTTTCTTATGTAAATAATGTAGGAACAATCAGTTAATTTTTTGTTTAATCATCTAGAGTGCCTAACTCAATATTGCTCCCACTAGGTTTCGCAATTATGCCTTTCTTCTCGAGGAACTTAGCATTCCTAGAAATAAGTACCTTTTGTTCTTTGGGATTATAAAAGATATAACCCATAGTCTCCTTAGGATAACTTACAAATAGACACCTGTCAGACTTATCACTCAGCTTATCTGAACTTGTACTCTATACATAAGCATGACATCCCCAAACACTCAGGTGAGAAAGAGCTTGTTTCTTACCATACCTCATTTTGTATGGTTTTTTATCAACTAATTTCAAGGATACTCTATTTAGAATATAAACTATGCTCTGAGTAATGTTTGGCTCCTCATGGACCAAACCATATCAAGTAGGGTTCAATTTCTCCTTTTCAACACTCTATTGCATTGGGATGTATAAGGAGGTGTACATTGGGAGATAATCCTGAAACTCTTGGCTTAAGTATTCAACACCTCGATTAGATCAAATGGTCTTGATACTTTTCCCAAGATCCTACAAACAAATACAAACTTATATTAAATTCTTATACAATGGATATTTTCTTTTTCTTTACCATTATCCTACAATAAGAACTTTATACTCTCATGACCTTATTAACTTTTAAAATCCATATCTCTTGAAATAATGATCCAAATACTATAATTTCAGTTTTCATTTTAACTCTTAACTCATAATTATATAAAATATCAAAATTTCAGATTCTTCCAACATATGTACGATATATAGTGAATTTTGCATTCAGACAATTATTCAATTTTTCCCTGTAAAAATAAGAATTGATCTTCTCATGACCTTAACCTACTTAAAAATTAATAACTTTCAAAATACTAAACCAAATGACCTAAAATTAAAACCATTCCTTTTGTATCAAACATAGGTATATCATACTAAAATCTCATTATCATACAATCATTAAATGATTCTCGGTGAATCAATCTTTCATTCCCCGGATCTATCTCGTTTTACCAAAATAATGGTTAGTAAAACAACCATAACATTTTCTACACAATCTCAAATAACCTGTATCATTTTTCTATTTACAAAGGACACACTCATAAACAACATATCCAAAAGTTTAGAGTCATAAAATAAGTGCAGACTTCATATCATCATTTCAAATCTAACTCTGCTAATGTAACTATTCTACTCTAATTAGTCTAAATTTAATCAATTATAGAACAAAATTAACATATTTAAAAATTCCCAAATTTTACACCAAGAACCCTAACATATAGAGCTATAATTCATCTCTATATCTTAACTCAAAATTCTATCTCTAACACTACGAAAATCATCTTGCAAAATCGAAAACATTCCTGATTCTTGCTTTCTCTTCTTTCCTTTTCTTCTTCTTCCACTCTTTCTCTTCTAAGGTCTAAGATTTGCATTTTTTTTCTTTTCTTTTTGTGGGATATAAAAAGGTTATCCTAAAAACTGCCCGGGTATTACTTATTACGACCCAAAGTTTAACCTTATGTTACTATTTTCCCCTTCCCACATTTTTCACTCTCTCGCCCTTTGTCCTCCCTCCTTCTCCTCCCTTCCCATAAATGCCTTCTTCATCATCTTCATCACCATCTCTGCAAATCCGAACTCCACTAGCAACTATCCACCCGAAAACATAAAAGGGAGGAGAAATCTTGATAGAATCTAATGGTGTGTAGGAAAAATAGAAAGGTTAAAGCACCTATCGAATTCCAGGTATGTGAATCATAGAAAATAATTGTTTTGATAATATGCAATCCTCCTAAACCTAAATTTATATGAAACTTGTAATTGCAGTATTGTCATTTGCGAAATGTGTTATTACCATTGGTTAATTTTATTTTTCACCTATAGATGTCCATGCATATGAATTATAGAAAACCATGGTGCTGATATGTAATTCCTGTAAATATAGATTTACATGAAAACTTATAAATGAAATATTACCGACCTCAAAATGCGCTATTACCATTGGTGCGATGTAATTTGTGTGTAGTAGGTCATTCTGGTAGATGGATGCGACAAATATTAACTAGTAGTTTTATGATCATAGCTTCTGTTTATTTGTAATGATAATAATAGGAAGAAATATCATGTGAGTTGCAAAAAAATGAAAGTTTTAGTTTTATGACCACATTTGTTATTTAACATGATGAATGTATAGTTGATATGAACAAGTGTAAACACGATAATATCTATTATATATTATCTTCAATGATAGTCATAGTGTATGATATCTATATATGTAACGAGTTTATCATTCGATTTATGATGAATCACATGCATTGCATGTAATGGCATGCTTGCTTATTTGAAAATCCACTAGTTATAGTAGTTAGTATTTAGTGGAGGGAAAAGGATGTTGGAAGGCTCTCCATGTTGGTGCAGCTAAGAAATTGTACTTGGACATGGCCATGCATGATAAGGAAGAGGGAAGGGAGAAGATGCACCACATAGTAAGTAATTTACTTTAATTGCAAAGTAATAGCGAGGAGGATTGGGATCAAGTGGAATACTCTAATTCCGAAGATTCAAACTCGATTATGTTATACCATGTGAAGATGGGAAATTGAGGCCATTTTGTTAGTACTTTTTCAGCATTGTGTAAAGAAAGATATATAATGCATAAGACCTATTACATAAGATTAGTTCATTAGCATTGTTAACAATTAATGTAATACGAATTTGCCTACGAAGGTAAGTAGTAGTAGAAAATAGTGTAAAACTGCTGTGGATGAGAGGTGGATAGTGAAAGGGTCAATGCTTGGTGGTCCCATGATTCTGAGTTATCTTGGTCTCATAGCCTTTCAGCTATAGGATGGTGAAAAGAGAGGTGTCCTAAAATGCCAGAACAAATTGTCTATTTGTAAAAGGTTAAAAGGGTGGTAAAAAAGATTGAAAGAGAAATTGCTAGAATTTTTTGAAATTATTGAACTCATAGGGCTAACTCACCTCAGTTCCACAATGTTTGGTCACATTGATTCTGCATTAGTTAGTGTGTTCGTAGAGATGTGGCAGCTTCACACCAACTCTTTTCACATGCCCTTCGGTAAGATGACAATCACGTTGCATGATGTGTGTTATATCCTGCGAATACCAGTGGATGGATGGATGATTTCTACATAGCCTGTAAATGATGAGATGTAGAATGAATGTATAGAGCTAATGCGGGTTAATAGGTATGAGATGGTATCTAAATACTAGGATCATGGTGAAGTGTTGACCGATGCAATAATGAAATCATATGGGGTGGCATGGTTGCTGAGGTCCAAGAATCCGCATGCATTTGTATTCTATTAAGAGCAACATTGTTTATGGAAAAAAGTGGAAATCATGTTAGGCTGTAATTGCTCCTTGAAAGGAAGAAAGACTTAAATGGCGTTAAATCGTATTCCTAAGGTGCTTCCACCCTAGCATATATATATTGGCAGCAAGGGATCACCAGTAGATTATGGTTTATCCAGTTGCTTGACTCTATTGCAAGCATGGGTATACAAGTATTTTTCATCATTCGATCCACATCTAGACTCGATGAACGTAGAAAGCTGGATGCCTTATGCTTGTATGTGGACAAGTAGAACAATTGACAAATTTGATACCCAGCTTCATTCATTTCGTATCCACCTACACAAGATGACTGCAGCCAAGGTATATTAAAAATTATAAGAATAAGATTGTGACTTGTGTGGATTTGATGAAAATAAAGAGGGAACACATATTTAATATAATCCACATGTTGCAAGTTACATGGTTGTCCTACAGGCCTAATCCAGCATCTTTTATGTCAAGGACCCTATTCATTGGCTAGATACATTTCTGGGATGTTATTGAGCCATATATGCCCGGATGAGATCTACGTCAGCTTGGTTATGTCCAGTCCATTCCACTAAACGTGCACAGATCCTTGAGTGTAGTTTGTTGCAAGGAATCCAAGTTATATAAGGTTGAGCATGGTGTAGTAGTTGTAGTGGATGGGTGGACACAATTTCCCAATGCATATGCCTTACCTATTAGTCGTTACTGCTCAAATTATGAAGATCCATCCACATGTGATGATAGGCACCTCGAATGGTACTTAACACATTTGCATCCTCATATTTGAAAAGATGTTGTAGATGAATCAACAATGCTACCATGATCGAACATTGAATATGTAAGTACATTCACAATGACTTCGAACATGATCTCCACATGTCATGCGAATTAACCCAATACACAGTAAATGTTTAACTATGTGCATTTGTTTTCTTGTATTTTTTCTGTATAACAGGATTCTTATTTACTCGGTTTTTTGGTGGACATTTCCCATTAACTAATTTATATGAATCATTAATCTTTCTTTCATGGGCATTTTCTCTTATTCATATAGTTCCCTATTTTAAAAAATATAAAAATTATTTAAGCCCAATAACCGCGCCAAGTACTTTTTTTACTCAGGGGTTTGCCACTTCGGGTCTTTTAAAAGGCATGCATCAATCCGAAATCTTAGTACCCGCTCTTCAATCCCAGTGAAATGTAAGTATGATGATATTGGGCTATGCAGCTCTTTTGTGTGGATCATTATTATCCGTAGCATTGGGTTAGTCGGCCCTGGAATATATGCCACAACATGCTTGTAGAAATAAGCATGTAAATAGGCATAGAAAAGGCTGCAGAGCATGCAACATTGATAGCAGAGTTCATGAAGGATTGGCGTTCGAACTAATGATGTATTTCATTGTTATGTAACAGCTTTCTGAGGAGTGTTTTTTAATTATTTTCACATTAGATAATAATAAGACTATTCTTTTATGTACCATTACATATTAATTTTTATATTCATTTATTGCTAATTGTTGTATCATACAATCATACATATATTATTTGTCGTTAGCGTATGTGTTGTAACTTTAATCGGCTTGGATGAGTGGAACACTTGTTGATAATATAGTAATATTGAAGCAAACCAGAACTATATAAACAATAAATCCAATTTTACAGTTCTAGTTCATCAAAATACTACTGATGAAATATTTCTAATGTGATACATTGTCAAACCACCCAACGCCATAATGTGCAAACAGAAACTCTTGGGGAACCTGATGGTCCATATCTTTTTTCATTGCAAAATGGTTCGAAAATAAGCAATTCCATGAACCATAATCATTCGAACCCTTGTCTTGCCAAGGAATATCAACAGTCCTAGACCAAATGATTGTCTTGCTCGGACAAGGCACATGGTTGTAATATCCTGCAATCTCCATTGCCCTGGTAATTAGCGACAGGTGTATTTTTAGCCACCTACCCAAACTTTCCTCAGACATGTGTGCAATTAGGCTATCATACAAATAAATATGCATTTCTTCCAGCTATAGAAACCCAAGTATCTAGTGGTCCTTTTGGTAGTTAATGGGTATGAATACTCTCTTAACTTCCCACCATGGATGCATGTTAAACAATTGGTCATCGATTCTATCTATATACATTTGTCTATCCACAAATTTGTGCAATAGAGGATCAACCAACTTGTCTTGGATTTCCTCAACATTCAGATATTCAAAGAACTCTACATCTGCCATTGTCTAATCGGGCTAAGGTTCAACTTAGGAGAAATACTAGCCGAAATATGTTATTGACAAATGTTAGGCAATATTAATAAGTATTCAAGGTGGTTGAAAATAGATAAGTAGAATACATTGGCATACATTATTTTCCGTTAATTTCCCAGTACACTCAACCAATTTGAACCACTCAACAGATCCAAATTCTATTAAAGCATACACAACCCTCAAGTTATAAAGGCTTGGAATTTCTCTTCCATCCACAGTTCCCACTAAACAAATGTCACTTCCATTACTAGAGGCATCTTGGCTTTGGCAAGTTTTAATGGATTAGCCTAAGGTAACATCTCGTACTTACTTTTCCATAATGGCCTTTTAGACCTTTCTATCTTTGTTCCAAATGATTTTTCTCCAACTGCACAATCTTGCGCTACCTTATCTCCAATCTAACTTTGTGAGAAAACAATGTAGTTAAGATAAATAGTAATGCCTTAACAATATAGAATTACATGTGGTCCGTGGAGATAGACTGAAGAGAAATATAAAATGAAATATTATTACCTTGATAACCATATCATCCTCAACATCTTACTCAGCTACATCACTTTCCTTATCCTACTCTTCAGTTTCACTCTATCACGACATAAAGGGAATTAAATGAGTAAAGCCTACGTGAAACATATTGCAAAAAAGATGTCTGAAATGATAAATCGACTAGGTGCCATAACAAAAATAAAAGGATTGTTAAAACACTTTGAATAGAAAGAGGTTGTGACAGGACAGAATCCACCAATGCACGTAACAAAAATTAAAGGTTCAATCACTTGGAACAGAAATAGGTTGTGACAAGACAGAATTGACAAGTTGACGTTACACAGGTAGTGACAGGAAAAAATCGACAAGTTAACATAACAACTAACAACAATAAGGAAGGTTAAAACACATGGAACATAAACAGGTCTTGACAGGAGAGAATGGATATATATGATATAAATTACTTTATTTAATATTGTAGAAAACTATCTAACTCATGATCAAGAATGCCCAATTCACGAACAACATCCTTCCCAATCTAGACTATGTTCACTTCGGAAACTTGAAGATCAATATTACCCTGTCCATTTGCAGCATCCAGGATGCATAATATTAATAAACAGAATGGTTAATCATAATGAGCGTACAAAAGGTAGATCATAAACCTCATTATAAAAAATGTCATGATGATCAAAGAAAGCTGTTTTATGGTTCTCTCTAGCATCACTGTTAAGCGGTTTTTGATATAAATCTACGGCTTTACGATTTGAGGTTCCTTCGCCTCTTGCACCAAATTGTTCATCTTAATGAATTTGGATTGGTAAACTCACGATCACAATATACCATTTAGTATTAATGAAATAAGTGCTCACCTTATTCAAACTTTCTACCCATTTATTTAGAAATTTGTTTCCATTATAAACCCATCTAAACAATCGGGGCAATACATGGTTCCCTTTATGCATGAATCAAGTACGAGCGGAAGGCCATATGGGATGGTTAATTAAGGCAGTAATTGAGCATGCAAACTTGCATGATGGTATATCAAAACATAAAATTAACCCTAAAGAAACTCCTAAGCATGCCACGACTGATATAATCTAAGTTAAAATGTTTAATATACGCTAATAGGTTTATATTATAAAACTTAATAACAGAAACTTAGCATTTAAGTTAAGAGCAATACAAGATGATGTGTGCCTTTCCCTTTGGTGTGGCACTCCCTTAGAACAGTTGGTCAACAATCGATTAGCACAAGCCTTCATACTAGGATAGCCTCTATAATTGATCCACACGGATCACAATCAACCAAAGTAGAGGAAGAACTCATTAATTAACAAGCAGCTGCTAGACCGCTCATAGACTCGTTAATTAACTTAGAAGGCTCTTTTCAAAATATGAATAAGCCTCAAAATAATTCTTTTGAAAGCGAAGAAACTCATGGAGGATGTCAAAACTTAGAAGGAAAGGCCGAGCTGAATTGAGGAATAAGGAGGATGAGAAACCCTATTTATAAGGAGAAGGGGAGCTTAATGCTTCCCTTTTTAACAATGTGGGATGGGGAAATACCCATCCAACAAGTAGATCATCAGTGTAGAGCCCTAGACTTTGTAGGTAAACCCGCGTGGATGGGCTGTGCGTTGTGCTGTAAGCCAACACAAACACTACCAAGCGCTTATGTGCCTGTAGCCCACCGGCATGTGTTAGCCTAGCTAGAGCATGCCGACAGCCCACGAGAACACCTCTAGTGGTTGTGAGGTTACCACTCAAGCCCCCACTGACAAACAACCCATGTTCACGGGGCCCAGGAAAAATATCCTTTTACTCCACACAATTTTATTCCTCCTTTTAAAATTCCTTTAATTATTATTTGGTCTGACCAATCAATAATTTATCCAACGAGTTTGACATTCCTTATATTCACGGCACAGACCCAATCTATAAGTTCTTTACTTAGTTCGGCAAAGACCCTAAGTATGTGATGTCATAGTTTCCTGAAGTATGGAGCCACTAGAGGTTAACCTAAACATGGCTTCCCATCCGGGAACCTTTATGCTTAGTGTTCTAGACCGATATGAATCTTGATAACTCTAGATGATCAAATGGGCTTTCTAGCAAAGGTGTATGATACACCCATACTTAGAATGTTACATGCTTATGACTTGATCTGGTTCTACAATAGTAACCAATACAATACACTCCTTCCTTCAAGTTAAGTACCATCCAATTTATTGAGCTTGGATTAAGTGTTAGCTCATGTAATAGCCGTAGGTATCTTGGAATTTGACTTGTCCATGAAGAATAGACTCACTATAATGTATCAAGATTGACTGGAAACCCGTTCAATCAATCTTATACACTTATCAGAGGTTTACTTCAACAAGAGGGTAAGAGGGCTCAAGGTACAACTCCTATTATATCACTATATCAGGAGTGATGGATCCCATCTTGAATACTCGGCTTACCAATGAGTTATCATCACTTACTCGTAATCACCCTTATCATCCTGATCACCAAGGTATGAATAAGCATGACCCAAAGTATAGCAACTCCCACACAAGGTAACCAGTATCTCAGGTTTGAAGATACTTGTACAACTATTGCAATAAAACATGACACCTTCACATGGATATAGTTATTTCAGAGTGTCTGTCTTATAATGGTATCTAATGTATTACCCAAATACATTCATGTCTTAATTGAAGGTACCACCTTCAGCTCGTGAGCTCGGCTACTTAGATCTAATTCAAGGAGTAAGCCTACACATGTTAGTTTGTCTACTTCATTGATGTCCACTCTTAATGAAACTATGAATCAGGATATTTAGACCATTCATAGTATCACGTGTTTGCAGTTCTCACACAATGTAGGTCCCACTATGTCTTCGCGCTTTCACGTTATGAAGTAGTCATGGACTTTATCCTATCAATGAACATATACATAATAGCATATATATATATATATATATGATACCGGTAAGATACATAATTTAAATAATCATCAATAAACAACAAAGATTCCTTTATTATTGATAACAATAATCTAAAACTGTCTGTACATTATAGCTAATAAATATTTATCGCCTAATCGCTGCTAGGGTATACATAATGTCTAACATTCTCCTGCTTTAACTAGAGCCAATTGCTCATCTGCTTCATGCTATACTCATTAACATGCTGGTCATGCTGAACTTGAGTCAAAGGCTTCGTTAGCTCATCCGCTAGATTCTGATTCATAGGGTTGTATTCTAAGCTTATATCCTTTGTAACTACTATCTCTTGAATGAGATGGTACTTTCTAAGTACGTGTCCGTTTCTCTGATGAGACTATGGTTCCTTTGCTTGAGCAATAACCCCATTGTTATTGTAATAGACCACTATTAGATTTACAATGATGGATGCCACAACGAGATCACCACTAAATCCCTTAAGCTATAAAGCTTGCTTAACTACTTCAGAAGCATCCATATACACAGATTCAGTGGTTGAATCAACAATCGTATCCTATATAAAACTTTTCCAAATAACTGCCCCTCCATTTAATAAAAACACATAACTGACTAGAACTTGTAATCATCCCTGTCAGACTGAAAACTTGTGTCAATGTATCCCTTAGTCCTTCATAAGTACTTGACGATAGTTTTAAAGGCAATCTAGTGCTTCTCACATGGATCCGATTGAAATATACTCATGATGCTCAATGCATATGACACATCAAGCCGAGTTCATACCATAGCATACATGATAAATCCTATAGCCGAAGCACAGGGTATTCCATTCATGTGTAGTCTCTCCTCTTGTATTCTCGGACACTTAGATTTAGAAAGGTTATTCCTGAGAGACATTGGGAGATAACCCTTTCATGACTGCTCAAGGTTAAATCTAGCCAAAACCTTATCTATGTGTGTACTTTAAGAAAGACCTAGCACCCTTCTAGATCTATCACGATAGATCTCTATACCTAGTATAAATGGTGCTTTGATAATTGTATAATTACACTTATTATCTTGATATTTTCAATTATAAAATGATATGGTTTAGGGTCATTTTATACATCATATAAAAGATTTTATGTGGTATGTAGTTGTTTTTGATGTAAATGCAGAAACTAGGTAAATCTTGGGAGTAAAATGATCAAAGATGGAATTCCATGTAAAAAGAGTGAAAAAGGTGCAAAAAGATACGTGGAACATAAGGAAATGGCTTAGGATCGAAGCTGTCAAAGATCGGCAAAGTTGCAAAGAAGAAACATAAAGAAAAATACACTTCACGATCGTAACACCCATTCACGATCGTGACTTGTTACTCTTCACAAGCAGATAGTTTCCAACTAATAGTCACTAAAGCGACACATATATCGCGCTCATGACTTGTAACGATTATTGGTCAACTCTTCTCAACTACCAACCACTGGATAAGAACAATCAATAGCAATCAACTATCAATAGAAAAGACACCTTTTGGAAGTGATCCAATCATGAAAAGGTCCCTTTCCATTGTAGATGAGGATGAAACCTTGCATCCAATCATATTGAAGCGATGCAACCCTTCACCAATGGACACAAATCTTTATTTGGATAGACGCAACCCTTCGTACTCTATAAATAGAGCCCCAAACCAACCAATTTCATAGAATGCATAGTAGTGTGTGTAGATGTGTAACATGTATGCATAGACAGAGAGTGGAAATTATATTGATTTTATTATGTTCAAAGTGTTAGCGAGAAAAATGTGTAAGTGATTCGATTCTTGTTTCGATACTAGATTTCTCTGCTAATT